>NW_025564546.1:0-47500 GCF_020424385.1 Procambarus clarkii | reverse complement strand
GGAGTCAAGTCAGAGTGGGAAAATGTTGTAAGTGGAGTGCATCAAGGCTCTGTCCTGGGACCTCTGTTGTTTATAATATATATAAATGATTTAGATTCAGGTTTGAGTAGCAACATTTGCAAATTTGCCGATGATACAAAAATCGGTAGGGAAATTAATACTGAAGAAGATTCACTATCACTTCAAGTTGATCTAAATAAAGTTTTGAAATGGTCAAAGGATTCGCAGATGCAGTTTAATGCTGATATATGTAAAGTTCTGAGGATAGGTAATGATGATAGAGTTACAAGATATGAGCTAGATGGTGCTGAGATTGCGAGGTCGGATTGCGAAAGGGATCTGGCAGTTATGATTAGCAAGAATTTAAAGGGAGAAGGGAGCCGAGCGGACAGCACACAGGACTTGTGATCCTGTGGTCCTAGGTTCGATCCCAGGCGCTGGCGAGAAACAATGGGCAGAGTTTCTTTCACCCTATGCCCCTGTTACCTAGCAGTAAATAAAGTTCTGAGGTTAGGTAATGATGATAGAGTTACAAGATACGAGCTAGATGGTGTTGTGATTGCGAAGTCGGATTGCGAAAGGGATCTGGGAGTTATGATTAGTAAGAATTTAAAACAAAAGGATCAATGCATAAATGTTCGTAATAAGGCAAATCGGACACTTGGATTTATTAATCGCAGCGTTAGTAACAAGACACCTGGTGTGGTTCTCAAGCTATATCTTGCTCTAGTTAGGCCCCATTTAGATTATGCAGTTCAGTTTTGGTCGCCATATTATAGAATGGATATAAATTCACTTGAACGTGTCCAGCATAGGATGACTAAGTTAATTCCCCAAATTAGAAATCTTTCATATGAAGAAAGATTAACAAAGCTTAAGTTGCATTCACTGGAAAGGCGAAGAGTTAGGGGTGACATGATAGAGGTTTACAAGTGGATGAATGGACATAACCGGGGGGATATTAATAGGGTATTAAAAGTATCAACACAGGACAGAACACGAAACAATGGATATAAATTGGATAAGTTTAGATTTAGGAAAGACTTGGGTAAATACTGGTTCAGTAACAGGGTTGTTGATTTGTGGAACCAATTGCCGCGTAACATTGTGGAGGTGGGGTCCCTCGATTGTTTCAAGCACGGGTTGGACAAGTATATGAGTGGGATTGGGTGGTTATAGAATAGGAGCTGCCTCGTATGGGCCAATAGGCCTTCTGCAGTTACCTTTGTTCTTATGTTCTTATGTTCTTATATAGGCCACCAAATTTAGACAGAATGGAAGCAAAGCATCTATGGGATGAAATATCTAGAGCATCTAGATCTAACAGAATTTATGTCATGGGTGACTTTAATTTTAGCGGAATAAACTGGTTGAACAAAACAGGGAATAGTGAAGCAGTAGATTTTCTAGAATTAATTGACGATTGCTTTCTTACGCAACACATTAAGGAACCAACACGGGAAAATAATATTTTAGATTTAGTGTTAACTAACAGGGAAACGCAAATTAATGACATCGAAATAGGGAGTGAGCTAGGGAACAGTGATCACAAAGAAATCAGATTTAGCATAGAATGGAATAGACCAGTAGGAGAAAATTCTGTTAAAGTGCCAGATTTTCGAAAAGCTGATTTTAATAGCCTAAGAAATTTTTTGGGTCAAATTGATTGGAAAGTCTTGGGTATGGGGTGTGGGCCGGTCTTGGAGCGAGACATGAACCCAGCGATAGGTGACTTAAATGGGGATTTCGATGTGGATTCAATATATAACTTATTTAAGAATATTCTAAACAAAGCACAGGAACGTAGTATACCATACAAATTGAATAGATCGAATACTAATGACCCAAAGTGGATAACAAAGAATTTGAAGAACCTTATAGGTAAAAAGAGAGAACATAAGAACATAAGAACAAAGGCAACTGCAGAAGGCCCACTGGCCCACACGAGGCAGCTCCCATTCTATAACCACCCAATCCCACTCATATACTTGTCCAACCCGTGCTTGAAACAATCGAGGGACCCCACCTCCACAATGTTACGCGGCAATTGGTTCCACAAATCAACAACCCTGTTACTGAACCAGTATTTACCCAAGTCTTTCCTAAATCTAAACTTATCCAATTTATACCCATTGTTTCGTGTTCTGTCCTGTGTTGATACTTTTAATACCCTATTAATATCCCCCCGGTTATGTCCATTCATCCACTTGTAAACCTCTATCATGTCACCCCTAACTCTTCGCCTTTCCAGTGAATGCAACTTAAGCTTTGTTAATCTTTCTTCAAATGAAAGATTTCTAATCTTTCTAAGAGCTTGGTACAAAAGGATTAAAAATGGGGAGGTCACTTTAGAACAGGAATTCGTACAACTGGTTAGAAATGTTAAAAAAGAGATAAGGAAAGCAAAAAGAAACTATGAAGTTCGCATAGCAGGGCAAGCAAAGACAAATCCTAAAGGGTTTTTTCAGTTATATCGTACTAAGACTAGGGAAAGGATAGGTCCATTAAAAACTGAGACAGGTCAAATAACAGATAGTGATGAAGAGATGAGTAGTATTTTTAATAAATATTTTGTATCTGTATTTACTAAAGAGGAACTTAACAATATGCCTTCAGCCGAACAAGTCTATGTGGGTGGGGACGAGGACAGGTTGACGAGTTTAGCAGTTACCAGGGAGGATGTTCTTAAACAAATAGTAAAACTCAAACCAAACAAATCCCCAGGGCCGGATGAAGTGTTTGCTAGGGTGCTTAAAGAATGCAAAGAGGAGCTTTGTGACCCACTGTCAACCATATTTAATAAATCAATAGAGTCAGGCAGAGTGCCAGAGTTTTGGAAAGTTGCTAATGTGATACCAGTTTTTAAGAAAGGAGATAGATCACTTGCGTCTAACTATCGACCAATTAGCCTAACGTCTATTGTGGGAAAGTTACTCGAATCTATAATAGCAAATAAAATTCGTCTTCATCTTGAAAAACATAAATTAATAATTGAGTCGCAACATGGTTTTATAAATGGCCGTTCATGTTTAACAAATTTGTTATCTTTTTATTCTAGCATTGTTGAGGCAGTTGATAGTGGTAAGGATTGCGATGTTGTATACCTTGACTTTAGCAAAGCTTTTGATACAGTGCCACATGAAAGACTGATTAAAAAAATAGAGTCTCATGGTATTGGGGGTGCTATATTAAGCTGGATTAGGGCATGGCTATACCAAAGGAAACAGAGAGTTAGTATAAATGGAATCAAGTCAGAGTGGGAAAATGTTGTAAGTGGAGTGCCTCAAGGCTCTGTCCTGGGACCTCTGTTGTTTATAATATATATAAATGATTTAGATTCAGGTTTGAGTAGCAACATTTGCAAATTTGCCGATGATACGAAAATCGGTAGGGAAATTAATTCGGAGGAGGACTCACTATCACTTCAAGTTGATCTAGATAGGGTTTTGAAATGGTCAAAGGATTGGCAGATGCAGTTTAATGCTGATAAATGTAAAGTTCTGAGGTTAGGTAATGATGATAGAGTTACAAGATACGAGCTAGATGGTGTTGTGATTGCGAAGTCGGATTGCGAAAGGGATCTGGGAGTTATGATTAGTAAGAATTTAAAACAAAAGGATCAATGCATAAATGTTCGTAATAAGGCAAATCGGACACTTGGATTTATTAATCGCAGCGTTAGTAACAAGACACCTGGTGTGGTTCTCAAGCTATATCTTGCTCTAGTTAGGCCCCATTTAGATTATGCAGTTCAGTTTTGGTCGCCATATTATAGAATGGATATAAATTCACTTGAACGTGTCCAGCGTAGGATGACTAAGTTAATTCCCCAAATTAGAAATCTTTCATATGAAGAAAGATTAACAAAGCTTAAGTTGCATTCACTGGAAAGGCGAAGAGTTAGGGGTGACATGATAGAGGTTTACAAGTGGATGAATGGACATAACCGGGGGGATATTAATAGGGTATTAAAAGTATCAACACAGGACAGAACACGAAACAATGGATATAAATTGGATAAGTTTAGATTTAGGAAAGACTTGGGTAAATACTGGTTCAGTAACAGGGTTGTTGATTTGTGGAACCAATTGCCGCGTAACATTGTGGAGGTGGGGTCCCTCGATTGTTTCAAGCACGGGTTGGACAAGTATATGAGTGGGATTGGGTGGTTATAGAATAGGAGCTGCCTCGTATGGGCCAATAGGCCTTCTGCAGTTACCTTTGTTCTTATGTTCTTATGATAGAGTTACAAGATACGAGCTAGATGGTGTTGTGATTGCGAAGTCGGATTGCGAAAGGGATCTGGGAGTTATGATTAGTAAGAATTTAAAACAAAAGGATCAATGCATAAATGTTCGTAATAAGGCAAATCGGACACTTGGATTTATTAATCGCAGCGTTAGTAACAAGACACCTGGTGTGGTTCTCAATCTATATCTTGCTCTAGTTAGGCCTCATTTAGATTATGCAGTTCAGTTTTGGTCGCCATATTATAGAATGGATATAAATTCACTTGAACGTGTCCAGCGTAGGATGACTAAGTTAATTCCCCAAATTAGAAATCTTTCATATGAAGAAAGATTAACAAAGCTTAAGTTGCATTCACTGGAAAGGCGAACATAAGAACATAAGAACAAAGGTAACTGCAGAAGGCCTATTGGCCCATACGAGGCAGCTCCTATTCTATAACCACCCAATCCCACTCATATACTTGTCCAACCCGCGCTTGAAACAATCGAGGGACCCCACCTCCACCACGTTACGCGGCAATTGGTTCCACAAATCTACAACCCTGTTACTGAACCAGTATTTACCCAAGTCTTTCCTAAATCTAAACTTATCCAATTTATACCCATTGTTTCGTGTTCTGTCCTGTGTTGATACTTTTAATACCCTATTAATATCCCCCTTGTTATGTCCATTCACCCACTTGTAAACCTCTATCATGTCGCCCCTAACTCTTCGCCTTTCCAGTGAATGCAACTTAAGCTTTGTTAATCTTTCTTCATATGAAAGATTTCTAATTTGGGGAATTAACTTAGTCATCCTACGCTGGACACGTTCAAGTGAATTTATATCCATTCTATAATATGGCGACCAAAACTGAACTGCATAATCTAAATGGGGCCTAACTAGAGCAAGATATAGCTTGAGAACCACACCAGGTGTCTTGTTACTAACGCTGCGATTAATAAATCCAAGTGTCCGTTTTGCCTTATTACGAACATTTATGCATTGATCCTTTTGTTTTAAATTCTTACTAATCATAACTCCCAGATCCCTTTCGCAATCCGACTTCGCAATCACAACACCATCTAGCTCGTATCTAGTAACTCTATCATCATTACCTAACCTCAGAACTTTACATTTATCAGCATTAAACTGCATCTGCCAATCCTTTGACCATTTCAAAACCCTATCTAGATCAACTTGAAGTGATAGTGAGTCCTCCTCCGAATTAATTTCCCTACCGATTTTCGTATCATCGGCAAATTTGCAAATGTTGCTACTCAAACCTGAATCTAAATCATTTATATATATTATAAACAACAGAGGTCCCAGGACAGAGCCTTGAGGCACTCCACTTACAACATTTTCCCACTCTGACTTGATTCCATTTATACTAACTCTCTGTTTCCTTTGGTATAGCCATGCCCTAATCCAGCTTAATATAGCACCCCCAATACCATGAGACTCTATTTTTTTAATCAGTCTTTCATGTGGCACTGTATCAAAAGCTTTGCTAAAGTCAAGGTATACAACATCGCAATCCTTACCACTATCAACTGCCTCAACAATGCTAGAATAAAAAGATAACAAATTTGTTAAACATGAACGGCCATTTATAAAACCATGTTGCGACTCAATTATTAATTTATGTTTTTCAAGATGAAGACGAATTTTATTTGCTATTATAGATTCGAGTAACTTTCCCACAATAGACGTTAGGCTAATTGGTCGATAGTTAGACGCAAGTGATCTATCTCCTTTCTTAAAAACTGGTATCACATTAGCAACTTTCCAAAACTCTGGCACTCTGCCTGACTCTATTGATTTATTAAATATGGTTGACAGTGGGTCACAAAGCTCCTCTTTGCATTCTTTAAGCACCCTAGCAAACACTTCATCCGGCCCTGGGGATTTGTTTGGTTTGAGTTTTACTATTTGTTTAAGAACATCCTCCCTGGTAACTGCTAAACTCGTCAACCTGTCCTCGTCCCCACCCACATAGACTTGTTCGGCTGAAGGCATATTGTTAAGTTCCTCTTTAGTAAATACAGATACAAAATATTTATTAAAAATACTACTCATCTCTTCATCACTATCTGTTATTTGACCTGTCTCAGTTTTTAATGGACCTATCCTTTCCCTAGTCTTAGTACGATATAACTGAAAAAACCCTTTAGGATTTGTCTTTGCTTGCCCTGCTATGCGAACTTCATAGTTTCTTTTTGCTTTCCTTATCTCTTTTTTAACATTTCTAACCAGTTGTACGAATTCCTGTTCTAAAGTGACCTCCCCATTTTTAATCCTTTTGTACCAAGTTCTCTTTTTACCTATAAGGTTCTTCAAATTCTTTGTTATCCACTTTGGGTCATTAGTATACGATCTATTCAATTTGTATGGTATACTACGTTCCTGTGCTTTGTTTAGAATATTCTTAAATAAGTTATATATTGAATCCACATCGAAATCCCCATTTAAGTCACCTATCGCTGGGTTCATGTCTCGCTCCAAGACCGGCCCACACCCCATACCCAAGCCTTTCCAATCAATTTGACCCAAAAAATTTCTTAGGCTATTAAAATCAGCTTTTCGAAAATCTGGCACTTTAACAGAATTTTCTCCTACTGGTCTATTCCATTCTATGCTAAATCTGATTTCTTTGTGATCACTGCTCCCTAGCTCACTCCCTATTTCGATGTCATTAATTTGCGTTTCCCTGTTAGTTAACACTAAATCTAAAATATTATTTTCCCGTGTTGGTTCCTTAATGTGTTGCGTAAGAAAGCAATCGTCAATTAATTCTAGAAAATCTTCTGCTTCACTATTCCCTGTTTTGTTCAACCAGTTTATTCCGCTAAAATTAAAGTCACCCATGACATAAATACTGTTAGATCTAGATGCTCTAGATATTTCATCCCATAGATGCTTTGCTTCCATTCTGTCTAAATTTGGTGGCCTATATATTACTCCTATTATAATATTATTAGCTTTTTCGTTTATTTCAATCCAAATAGTTTCTGTGTGTGGCTCTGTTTTGATTCCCTCTTTGAGACTACATTTCAAATTGTCCCTAACATATATGGCTACTCCACCTCCTCGTCTAATATATCTATCTGTGTGAAATAGTTTAAATCCATATATTTGATATTCAGCTAATAGTTCTCTATTTTCTACATTCATCCACGTTTCGGTAAGTGCAATAATATCTATTTTTTCTGTGCAGACAAGAGCATTTAATTCGTTAATTTTATTTCTTAGACTTCTACTGTTAGTGTAATATACACTAAGTGAATTGTTATTTTGCGGACCTTCTCTTTCCCTGATCGTTTTGGCAATTCCTTTCTCCCACAAACACATACTTTTATTACCTCCTTCCTCCAAATCAATTCCCATACCTCTATCTACTAACAGTTTAAACCCAAACAAACACCTCTAACCACTTCTTCTAGCGAGTTCGCAACAGCAACAACCCCAGCTCTCGATAGATGCACCCCATCACGAGCATACATTTCATTTCTTCCATAGAAGTGTTCCCAGTTGTCTATGAAAGATATTGTATTTGATTTGCAATATCTTTCCAGCCGGCAATTGACACCAAGTGCCCTCGATATCCATTCATTTCCCACTCCCTTTCTTGGAAGAATGCCACATATGATCGGGATTCCTCCCTTGCTCCTAACTAACTCTATGGCTGTTTTATACCTCTGAATCAGTTCCTCACTCCTGACTCGACCAACATCATTTCCTCCCACGCTAATGCAAATAATGGGATTGTTCCCATTACCAGCCATAATATCATTCATGTTGTTTATAATATCACCAATGCCAGCTCCGGGATAGCAAACCCTTAACCTGTTCCCCCTATCTCTAGCACAAAACGTTCTATCCAAATACCTTATCTGGGAATCTCCCACAACTAATGATTGCTTAGGTACTTCCTTTACTTTCTGAGGGGCCTGCGCTTCCTTTCTCTTCGTTGCTTTCCCTTTTGCGCGATCCACAGTCTCTCCACAGCACTCGTCCTCCAAAACGTCAAATGAATTTGAAGTTGCTATGGCGTTTGAAGGCGGCTTTATCAAAGTCTTCTTAAGGCCCCTGTCTTTCGCAACTCCGCGAAGAGTTAGGGGTGACATGATAGAGGTTTACAAGTGGGTGAATGGACATAACAAAGGGGATATTAATAGGGTATTAAAAGTATCAACACAAGACAGAACACGAAACAATGGGTATAAATTGGATAAGTTTAGATTTAGGAAAGACTTGGGTAAATACTGGTTCAGTAACAGGGTTGTTGATTTGTGGAACCAATTGCCGCGTAACATTGTGGAGGTGGGGTCCCTCGATTGTTTCAAGCGCGGGTTGGACAAGTATATGAGTGGGATTGGGTGGTTATAGATAGGAGCTGCCTCGTATGGGCCAATAGGCCTTCTGCAGTTACCTTTGTTCTTATGTTCTTATGTTATGTCCATTCATCCACTTGTAAACCTCTATCATGTCACCCCTAACTCTTCGCCTTTCCAGTGAATGCAACTTAAGCTTTGTTAATCTTTCTTCATATGAAAGATTTCTAATTTGGGGAATTAACTTAGTCATCCTACGCTGGACACATTCAAGTGAATTTATATCCATTCTATAATATGGCGACCAAAACTGAATTGCATAATCTAAATGGGGCCTAACTAGAGCAAGATATAGCTTGAGAACCACACCAGGTGTCTTGTTACTAACGCTGCGATTAATAAATCCAAGTGTCCGATTTGCCTTATTACGAACATTTATGCATTGATCCTTTTGTTTTAAATTCTTACTAATCATAACTCCCAGATCCCTTTCGCAATCCGACTTCGCAATCACAACACCATCTAGCTCGTATCTTGTAACTCTATCATCATTACCTAACCTCAGAACTTTACATTTATCAGCATTAAACTGCATCTGCCAATCCTTTGACCATTTCAAAACCCTATCTAGATCAACTTGAAGTGATAGTGAGTCCTCCTCCGAATTAATTTCCCTACCGATTTTCGTATCATCGGCAAATTTGCAAATGTTGCTACTCAAACCTGAATCTAAATCATTTATATATATTATAAACAACAGAGGTCCCAGGACAGAGCCTTGAGGCACTCCACTTACAACATTTTCCCACTCTGACTTGATTCCATTTATACTAACTCTCTGTTTCCTTTGGTATAGCCATGCCCTAATCCAGCTTAATATAGCACCCCCAATACCATGAGACTCTATTTTTTTAATCAGTCTTTCATGTGGCACTGTATCAAAAGCTTTGCTAAAGTCAAGGTATACAACATCGCAATCCTTACCACTATCAACTGCCTCAACAATGCTAGAATAAAAAGATAACAAATTTGTTAAACATGAACGGCCATTTATAAAACCATGTTGCGACTCAATTATTAATTTATGTTTTTCAAGATGAAGACGAATTTTATTTGCTATTATAGATTCGAGTAACTTTCCCACAATAGACGTTAGGCTAATTGGTCGATAGTTAGACGCAAGTGATCTATCTCCTTTCTTAAAAACTGGTATCACATTAGCAACTTTCCAAAACTCTGGCACTCTGCCTGACTCTATTGATTTATTAAATATGGTTGACAGTGGGTCACAAAGCTCCTCTTTGCATTCTTTAAGCACCCTAGCAAACACTTCATCCGGCCCTGGGGATTTGTTTGGTTTGAGTTTTACTATTTGTTTAAGAACATCCTCCCTGGTAACTGCTAAACTCGTCAACCTGTCCTCGTCCCCACCCACATAGACTTGTTCGGCTGAAGGCATATTGTTAAGTTCCTCTTTAGTAAATACAGATACAAAATATTTATTAAAAATACTACTCATCTCTTCATCACTATCTGTTATTTGACCTGTCTCAGTTTTTAATGGACCTATCCTTTCCCTAGTCTTAGTACGATATAACTGAAAAAAACCTTTAGGATTTGTCTTTGCTTGCCCTGCTATGCGAACTTCATAGTTTCTTTTTGCTTTCCTTATCTCTTTTTTAACATTTCTAGCCAGTTGTACGAATTCCTGTTCTAAAGTGACCTCCCCATTTTTAATCCTTTTGTACCAAGCTCTCTTTTTACCTATAAGGTTCTTCAAATTCTTTGTTATCCACTTTGGGTCATTAGTATACGATCTATTCAATTTGTATGGTATACTACGTTCCTGTGCTTTGTTTAGAATATTCTTAAATAAGTTATATATTGAATCCACATCGAAATCCCCATTTAAGTCACCTATCGCTGGGTTCATGTCTCGCTCCAAGACCGGCCCACACCCCATACCCAAGCCTTTCCAATCAATTTGACCCAAAAAATTTCTTAGGCTATTAAAATCAGCTTTTCGAAAATCTGGCACTTTAACAGAATTTTCTCCTACTGGTCTATTCCATTCTATGCTAAATCTGATTTCTTTGTGATCACTGCTCCCTAGCTCACTCCCTATTTCGATGTCATTAATTTGCGTTTCCCTGTTAGTTAACACTAAATCTAAAATATTATTTTCCCGTGTTGGTTCCTTAATGTGTTGCGTAAGAAAGCAATCGTCAATTAATTCTAGAAAATCTTCTGCTTCACTATTCCCTGTTTTGTTCAACCAGTTTATTCCGCTAAAATTAAAGTCACCCATGACATAAATACTGTTAGATCTAGATGCTCTAGATATTTCATCCCATAGATGCTTTGCTTCCATTCTGTCTAAATTTGGTGGCCTATATATTACTCCTATTATAATATTATTAGCTTTTTCGTTTAATTCAATCCAAATAGTTTCTGTGTGTGGCTCTGTTTTGATTCCCTCTTTGAGACTACATTTCAAATTGTCCCTAACATATATGGCTACTCCACCTCCTCGTCTAATATATCTATCTGTGTGAAATAGTTTAAATCCATATATTTGATATTCAGCTAATAGTTCTCTATTTTCTACATTCATCCACGTTTCGGTAAGTGCAATAATATCTATTTTTTCTGTGCAGACAAGAGCATTTAATTCGTTAATTTTATTTCTTAGACTTCTACTGTTAGTGTAGTATACCCTAAGTGAATTGTTATTTTGCGGACCTTCTCTTTCCCTGATCGTTTTGCCAATTCCTTTCTCCCACAAACACATACTTTTATTACCTCCTTCCTCCAAATCAATTCCCATACCTCTATCTACTAACAGTTTAAACCCAAACAAACACCTCTAACAACTTCTTCTAGCGAGTTCGCAACAGCAACAACCCCAGCTCTCGATAGATGCACCCCATCACGAGCATACATTTCATTTCTTCCATAGAAGTGTTCCCAGTTGTCTATGAAAGATATTGCATTTGATTTGCAATATCTTTCCAGCCGGCAATTGACACCAAGTGCCCTCGATATCCATTCATTTCCCACTCCCTTTCTTGGAAGAATGCCACATATGATCGGGATTCCTCCCTTGCTCCTAACTAACTCTATGGCTGTTTTATACCTTATATATACTTGTCCAACCCGCGCTTGAAACAATCGAGGGACCCCACCTCCACAATGTTACGCGGCAATTGGTTCCACAAATCAACAACCCTGTTACTGAACCAGTATTTACCCAAGTCTTTCCTAAATCTAAACTTATCCAATTTATACCCATTGTTTCGTGTTCTGTCTTGTGTTGATACTTTTAATACCCTATTAATATCCCCTTTGTTATGTCCATTCACCCACTTGTAAACCTCTATCATGTCGCCCCTAACTCTTCGCCTTTCCAGTGAATGCAACTTAAGCTTTGTTAATCTTTCTTCATATGAAAGATTTCTAATTTGGGGAATTAACTTGGTCATCCTACGCAGGACACGTTCAAGTGAATTTATATCCATTCTATAATATCAATATAACAAAACAAAATTATTAACAAAATTATTAACTTAACATAAATTATTAACAAAACATAATTATTAAGTTGCATTCACTGGAAAGGCGAAGAGTTAGGGGTGACATGATAGAGGTTTACAAGTGGATGAATGGACATAACAAAGGAATATTAATAGGGTATTAAAAGTATCAACTCAAGACAGAACACGAAACAATGGGTATAAATTGTATAAGTTTAGATTTAGGAAAGACTTGGGTAAATACTGGTTCAGTAACCAGTATTTACACAAATCAACTGCGTTGTTGATTTGTGAAACCAATTGCCACGGAACGTGCTGGAGGTGGGGTCCCTCGATTGGTTCAAGCGTGGGTTAGACATGTATATGAGTGGGATTGGGTGATTATAAAAAGGAGCTGCCTCATATGGGCCAATAGGCCTTCTGCAGTTGCCTTTGTTCTTATGTTCTTATGTAATAGAGTATAATATATATCTTTCAATCTCAACATTAGATTTTATAATTTCCTAATGTAATAAATAAATACCATTAAACTATTTTCCTTCTTTACTATTACAAAAATCCACTAATTTGAGTAACTTTTGCTTTTGTTGTATGGTACCTTAAACATAACACTGAACAATCAATCCTGTGCCCCTCCCTCTCCTTCATCCCCCAAAAAACTAATCAAAAGACATGTACAAGGCTAAAAAAATTAAGCAACACTTACCATACTCTTTTTATATTCAATGTTAACTTTTAGCTCGTGTGAAAGAATTTCTACCTCCTGGACCATTCTCCTCCACACTACACAACAAACTTCAACGCCTGATCTCCAACAGTCCTTGGGCCAAATACTAGCTCTCTCTGACTGTGTTACCAACCTTTCGTCCTACTCTCTTTCTAAGCACCAGCAAGAACTTCTTGGTCTTGGTCTGTCTTTTGCTACTTCCCCTGGCCCACGCTGTGGCATTGATCTCATTCGTTCCTTTGACAGGTTTGTCAATGCTAACTCTAGTACTCTTTCGGACCTGTCTGCCTTTAGAGGGGCCCTTATCCCCGTTCTTGACAGCTTTTTTTCTAAAAATAACCACCTTCCTCGTCGCTTCCAGCTTGCCCTTGCCTCCCTGAAATCTAACAACTCTATTCTTATCCTTCCTTCAGACAAAAGCAATTCGGTGGTTGTCCTTGACCGTGAGGACTACCTCCGAAAAGCAAATGTCTTGCTCTCTGACTCTCACACTTATGCTCCTCTGACTTCTAACCCTTTGGATCGCCTCAAAACTTCCTTTAACCGCAAACTAAGACAGCTCTCTAGTCTTTACCCTCCTTACTTTGATCTCATTAAACGTTTCCGTGTCATCTGCCCTTCTCTTCCTTATTTCTATGGTCTTCCTAAGACTCATAAACCTGGTGTTCCTCTTCGTCCTATCATTTCTTCACGGGGCTCTGTCAGCTATCCTCTTGCCTCCTGGCTCGCTAAAACCCTGACACCTTACCTTGGCACTTTTTCCCCTGCCCACCTTCGTCACTCTCAGGACTTCATAGAAAGACTGCGCCTGCAACTCTCTTGTAAAATGCTTAGTCTTGATGTCGACTCTCTGTTCACTAATGTTCCGCTCGATGACGTTCTCTCTTTCCTCAGACAGAAGGCGTCAGAGGGTCTCCTTCTTCTCCCACTTCCCACTGACGTTTTCCTCGATCTCATTAGACTCTGTGTTGAATCTAACTCTTTCTCTTTCAACGGTAAATATTACACTCAAACTTTCGGTGTCGCTATGGGTTCCCCTCTCTCCCCTGTTCTTGCTAATTTCTACATGGAATACTTCGAAACTGTTCTTCTTCCTTCTATTGATACTCGTCCCTCTCTCTGGCTTCGCTATGTTGATGACATTTTTGCTTTATGGCCTCATGACCTTAATCTTTTCCAGCCTTTCCTCGCCTCTCTTAACAATCTGGCTCCTTCTATCCATTTCAAAGTTGAGTGGGAATCTAATTCCCTCCTTCCTTTTCTTGATGTTCATGTTCACAGCTCTGTGTCTGGGTTCTCTTTCTCTGTCTACCGTAAACCCATGCATAGTGGCATGTACATTCACTTCTTTTCCTACCATCCTCCTTCTGTTAAGAAAAGTGTCCTCGTCTCTCTCTTCCTCCGCGCTCTACGCATCAGCGACCCTCAGTTTCTTGATTCTGAAATTGCCTTTATCTACAAATCATTCTCTCGCCTTGGTTATCCTTTGCATTTCATCAACTGTGCCCACTCTCAAGCTAAACGAAATTTCTTTCATCCTAAACCTGCTTCCAACACTAGTAGCACTGTACTATGCCTTCCCTTCATATCTGAACTCAAAACGTTTACCAATACCTTTCGTCCTCTTGACATTAAACTCGCCTTTCGACAAACTAACACACTTCGTAGCAATCTAGTTCACACTGCTCCTCCTGCGTCTAATGCTGCTGGTGTCTACTCTATTTCCTGTTCATCTTGTTCTCTCCAATACTTTGGCGAAACTGGCCGTACACTGAATGACAGACTTAAAGAACACAAGAGAAGTGGTTATGTCTGCAGACACTAACAATGCTCTCTTCTGCCATGTGAGGGATTCTAATCATCCCATTGATTGGTCTTCCTCCAAAATAATCTTTCCTGCCTCTACTCTACACAGACGCCGTCTTGTAGAATCGGCTCTTATTAACAATGTACCCAACATGAACTTGAGTCCTGGCTTTGTTGCTGTGGACTCTTCCCTTTCACAGTATATACTCAAATGCTCTAATCTTTCTAACAAACGTGACTTAACATAAGCTTTCCCCCTTCCATTTCTTTCTTTCTCTTTCCCTTTCTTTCTCTCTTCTCCCTTTTTCTGTTCATTGTCTTCTACGCTCCCTTGCTATCCTCTTCTTATTCCTATTACTATCTCCTTCGGTGGTTATAATAGGAGCTGTCTCGTATGGGCCAATAGGCCTGCTGCAGTTCTCATTACTACTATCCCCTACACCTGACTTTCCTCCTCAGCTCTCTCTTGCCTATTTAATGCCTGTCCCTACCTGTCCTCATACGCCCAGTGAGGTGCGGAGTCTGCAGCCAGCCCCATGATACAAAAACATGTATTGATAAATTCAAGGCAAATCACCCTGTTCAGGCAAAATGTCCAAATTGTTCCAAGGCACATCATGCCTGGAACCTGAAATGCCCTGAAAGGCTCAAAAGGCTTCAAACGAACCCCACCACGCCAACAGCGGAGCCGAAACCCCCACCAAAACGAATACCAGCTCCCATGCCCACTAAAACCGCGTGGGGTCTACCCATTCAGGAAGAGGGGGCACACGGCCCTTCACCATCGGCCATGGTGAAGGGTGAGAAGACAGTACAGGACAAAAAGAAAGATGGAGGACACAAGACTCATGTTCAAAGCAGTCGGCCTCCCATTTCATCCAGCAAGCACACTGGGGCCAATAGGAGTAGCAATTCCAGTGCCAAAGTTACCACCGAGAAGGGTCTAAAAGCCACTAGGCCCTTAACCTGCACAACATTAAATAGTGCTCCCACTGAACTGAACGCTCTCTGGCCAATGCTCAAAACTTTGGTCACTGAGTTAATCGAAAGTCTGCTGTCTTCACATGGAATCAAGCAAACCACAGAGACTCGGAAGACAATTGAGCACAAGCTCAAAAAATTCGAAGATGTAATATCCACACCGTCAAGACAGCAAGGCAAGAGGCACCCCCATAAAAAGCAGATAGAGTCCAGGTCGTCGGAAAGCGACATTGATGAGGCAATTTCAGGACCACTAAGAACCTATACCCCAATTGCAACTTCCATGGCGTGTTCATCAGACTCCATGGATACCACGGAATTATCAGCACATTCCAAGAACCTAGAATTCTAAAGATCCTGCAATGGAATGCGCAAGGACTGCGCACTAAATTGCAGCACTTGCAATGCATAGCAGCAACCAAAGGCATAGACATCCTGATACTACAGGAGAGCTTGCTTCGAGCCGGATTAGAACCTAAAATCTCAGGCATGGATCCTTCCATGGATCAATGGGCAATCCAGGGGATGTGCAATCTATGTAAAATGTGACCTGATCTCCAAATCCTTAACCAGCCCACCCAATTGTGGAGCAGGGACAGAGGTAATGGGAGTCACCATTGAGCTAAGACACGACAAACTTGAAGTGTTCAATGTGTACAGGTCCCCACAAGCCGAAATGGATCTCTGTGTTATTTGGACACGCGACAACAACAAACACAATCATTTGTGGAGATTTTAATGCCCATCATCGATTGGCACTGGGCTCGAACAAAACAAATGAAGTCGGCATACACATTACACATCTACTGGACCAGCTTCCAGAAATACAAATCCTAAACAAGAATGAACCTACCCACATCCAAGGAGGTAGATTAGACCTAACCTTCGTTTCAGCCTCCCTAAGAGATGCAGCAACATGGTCAGTTGAGCCCACACTCACAAGCGACCACTATGGGGTCCAAATTGATCTTCAGTTAGACCTACCCACCCCACCTCCGCCTCCATCTGAAGCCTGCAACTTTGCTTTAGCAAACTGGGACCGATTTCAAAACCTCATTTCAGAGTGGCAAAGAAACTATGATCTTCCCGAAGACATTAATCTGGCAGAACAAGAATTTGTCAAAGCGATTCAAAGTGCAGCCAACCACTCAATCCCACTGAAAAAACAGTCCACCGGACACCATAAAGATCATTGGTACTATTGTGAACGTGTCAAAGAACTCAACCATAGACTCAATAGAACAAGAAAGCTATACAAAAAGCAGCCAAGTGACCGCAACCGGATCTTACTTTGTGAGGTCAAGGAACATGTACATCGAGAGACCAGACAAATAAAAGAACAAAAGTGGCTAGAATGGTGTTCACACCTGAATGAACACACCTCTCTCGGGGAGATGTGGCAGCAAATTCACCGGGCCAAAGGGAATAAAACACCTAAAGCTCCACACCCCAAAGATCCTCAACAGGAAGCCGAAGTACTGGCAACCAGGTTTGCAGAGAGAGCAGCCAGCAATCAACTTCCACCAGATGTATTAGCAGTACAGACCGGACTAGAGGAAGAAAGGTGGCACAGAGTCCTTGCAGCGTGTGAAGAAGTCTCTGACACTAATGCCCCCTTCACACTGGATGAGCTCAATCGGGCTAAGAAAAACTCCAAGGATACATCCCCTGGAGCCGACAAAATAACCTATAAAATGATTAGAAACCTCGGCCCAGAGGGAGACGCTGCATACCTAAGGTTAATTAATTTAGCCTGGACTTCTCAAACTAGACCTTCTGCTTGGAATAGAGCAGACATAGTGCCGATCCCAAAACCCAAAGATCCAGCTAATCCCAGGCCCATCTCTCTCCAAAGCTGTGCAGCCAAGACGGCTGACAGAATGGCACTCAACAGACTGGAGTGGAAAATGCCTAAACTGCACCATGATATGTATGCCTATAGAAGAGGGGTTGGCACAGTGGAATGTATTACAACTCTGTTAGCCCACTTGAATGATAGACCAGGAATGCCTCATTGACAAAGAGGTCAGAGGCAACCTGCTCTCCTGGACCAAAAACTGTCTCATAAACAGAGAAGCAAGAGTAAAACTTCATGGCACAGTCTCTGAGTACAAAAGACATGAAAATGGTACACCGCAAGGAGGTATTCTTAGCCCTCTTCTCTTCAACTGTTTAATGGAAAGAATAATGAGGTTGAAACTCCCACATCTCTGCAGGCTGCTAAACTACGCGGACGACTTTGTCATCATCATAAAAGGAAGGGATGCGGCGCGCCTTGCACCCAAATGCTTAGACTGCATCAGTAAAGAGGCAAAACAGATTGGGATCAAACTCAACCCCTCAAAGTCAAAGGCCATGCCCATAAAAATAGCGAAGCCCAACATCCAACTCACAGTACAGGGTCAACCAATAGAATGGGTCGACACCTATCAGTATCTAGGAATCATCCTGGACACACACATGAATTTTAATGCTGAGGTCACATACTTGAGAGAGCGAACTGCGGCCCGGACGGCAATCCTCAGGTCGCTAACCTCCCTTTCAGGAGGAGCCAATCTGCAAGTCCTTCGCACATACTATGTACAGGCAGTCAGATCAGTGATCGATTATGCCGCACCTGCACTCACAAATCTATCACACCAACAGTGGAAAAAGCTTGAAGTTGCCCAAAACAATGCTATGAGAGCTGCACTGGGAGCCCCCATGTGGACCAGGCTTGAAACTCTTAGACTGGAGACGGGTTTGCCCTCTCTACAAGAAAGAATATCACAAAGGACAGCTACAATTATCAGTAAGATAATTATTTCTTCTGATCCAATCCCAGTACGGCAGGCTTTGGTGGTTGGACTAGGCCAAAACAATGGAAACTCTTGGGTTGCAAGAGCAGGAAAAGTCCTAAACAGACTACATTTAAAAAACATGATTCTTGAAAACATGACCCTTATCTTCTGTATGATCCTCACATTACCAGTATACACAAACATTGACATGTAGGGATATAGACTCTCAGGTAAGTTAGTAATTTAAATGCACAGTAGCAGTCCTAGGCGTTCAATCCCCGACCGTCCAAGTGGTTTGGCACCATTCCTCCCCATCCCAAATCCTTATCCTGATCCCTTCCCGGTGTTAAATAGTTGTAATAACATCCACACTTGTGGGTGATCATCCACACCCAAATTACACTCCTTCCGCGCCGTGGGAAGAGCCTACTTTCAAAATAGTAATAGAAAGTCTCCCAATGAAAAAGGCTGCCTATGATCCGACAATCCTAAGGCGCATAATAGAAGAGCAAATGTATAGCAGTAGCAGGAGCCACCCACATCTTCACAGACGGATCGGTGGACACAGAAAATGAGAGTGCTGGCGCTGCTCTTTGCACGACCAGCGTTCAGGCATATTGGAGACTGGGAGGACTAGTATCATCAACCCAAACTGAGCTGTTCGCCATACAACAGGCATTCGCATATGTGATTGCACAAACACTCAAAATGCAATCATACACACAGACTCAAAAGCTGCACTTCAAATACTAGGACAAAAACAGTGGAAAGATAATGTGGAAATAATTACCACCATTTTGTATCAAGGAGCAGTCGCTAAAGGCAAAGGCCTCAACATAACTTTAAACTGGATCCCATCCCATATTGGAATCCCATTAAATGAAAAAGCTGATGAAATTGCTAAATTGGCAACTCGTCATCCAGTGATACATAAAACAATTCAACCCAGCCTAGAGAACATAAAAAACATCATCACCAAAAAACTCTCACATCTCAACAAAGCCTACCTGCACCAGAGAATAGCTGAAGGTTCGCCATCTGCAACATGGTATCTTCAGGCAACCAAATTAGAAAGGTTAAATATCCCAAAAGGAATCCACAGGGAAATAGCAGTTAGGCTATATAGACTACGTCTAGGTTACAGATGCAACTGGGAGATTGGTGAACCCCGACAGAGAGAGTGCATCTTCTGCCAAACTGTCACAGAAAAGCCATTACTTCACTATCTTCTGGAATGTGAAGCAACCAATGACCTTAGAAGAGCTTTAAGAGTTCCTGAATCATGCAGTGGCCACCCTGAAGCCATCAACACAGCCACTCTCCTGGTCAACAAAGGTGTCCAGCAGCTGGACACCCTCATAAAGACTGTGAAGCAGTATCCTCCCCCACGATAACAGCTTGATGGTTAAATGCAACCTCAGAACACTGGGGAAAAAAAAAAATTGTACCACTTACGGGCTATTCATGCCCGTGCCACCTCTTGGGTGGCTTAATCTTTATCAATCAATCTGTCCTTATCACAATCGACTTGAGAATGGTCCAGGACGGACCGAAACGTCGTCGTCCCTTCAATTTCTAGTGTGTGGTCTGGTCAACATACTTCAGCCACGTTATTGTGACTCATCGCCTGCAATTTCTACCTCCTCAACAGTTTCAAGTGGGGATGGAAGAATGTCTTCCAGGACTGGTATATCTTTATGTGTTTTGACCATACAGGTTTCCGTCATTTTGATGATATTCAGGATATCCCCTGATAAAAATGTCAATTTTGACAGTTCATTATGTAATCCATTTTTTCTGTTACTGCAAAAAATAAATAAAAAGGCAAATTAGAACAATCATTTACTTTTGCATATACATGATATATATATTCATCCTTAGTGGATCCGGAATGCATCCGATCCTATCTTAGTGACAGACACCAATATGTAGCCTTCAATTATGTAACCTCTCCCACTCTACGATAGGGGTGCCACAGGGCAGCATCCTTAGACCCCTCCAATTTGTTATATACATCAATGATCTGCCTTATGTCTCTAACATGATTAAACCTATATTGTTTGATGATGATACTACCCTCATCTACTTAGTTGCTTTACAAGAATGTAAAACTTCAAGTCTGTACTCTCCCCCAATGTAGTAGGCATCCTTCAGTCTCGGGAGACTATGGAGTTGCGCCCTAGTTGTCAATCCTGGTGCAGCGTCTGGTGTGACTGATGAGGCCAATCAGAGAGTGGCAGTCCATCCCACACTGAGCACAAACGAAGTCCGATTCTGGTCTGTCTTCCTAGCTACTGGCTTTCCTTCTGTCTCTTTGCCTCCGATTCCTTGGCAAGTGACTCCTCGAACTTGGAGAGACCTCTTTGAACAGACTGCCTCCAGGCTGAACGGTCTGCAGCCTGTTTCTCCCATATAGCTAGATCGACGTCCATGGCTTTCAGGTCCCTCTTGCATGCGTCTTTGTACCGTAGCTGGGGCTAGCCTGTTGGACGCTTTCCCTGCATCAGCTCTCCGTACAGGAGATCCTTGGGGATCCTGCCGTCGCCCATTCGCACAACGTGCCCGAGCCAGCGCATTCGTCTCTGTTTCAGCATTGTGTACATGCTGGTGACTCTTGCTCTCCCCAAGACGTTGTTGTTTGTCACCTTGTCCTGCCAGGTGATGTCCAAGATGTGTCGAAGGCAGCACATGTGGTAGGCATTCAGCTGTCTTTCCTGACGGGCGCGGAGTGTCCAAGACTCACTGCCATAAAGAAGAGTGCTCAGGACACAGGCTCTGTAAACCTGAATCTTAGTATACTCAGTTAGCCTATTGTTGGTCCACACTCTCTTGTTGTAATCCACAAGTTAGGAGGGATTATTAGCTAGAGGATCATTACTACAACACTTAACGAATGATGATTGGAAGTACATGTTAAGTAGACAGACTATGGATCACATATCTAAGAAAGGTCAAGGGATTAAGACCGCAGCTGCTTAGCCAAATTAATAATACCTGGAAAGAGGATTCAGGCTTCTAGGGATAAGGTTAATCGAATTATACCTTCCTTGAGAGGCGTGGTGGCTAAAGTCAGTCTTGTTGTGGGAGTGGAACTGGCAAGTCCTCCGAGGTCTCCGTTTGTGGCAGCAGCGAAGTGTAGCAGACAGCTATGCGAGAGCCTGATGTGATCTTAGTGACCAAGTTAAGTCTGCAGTATGTGAGTATTGAATGTAAGACTAACCGGGTGTGGAGCGTTGTAGTAATCATTCCGTATTAGGGACTTAGGCGGAAGTTACGAGAGCAAGTGGTGACTGCGGAGGTCAAGTGGTCTATGGGTATTGGAAGTGTATTTACCTAATAGAGTATGTTAATAATATTACATATATTATATTACAAAATTGACTCTGACAAATAATATGTTATTATTTGTCAGAGTAATTAAATTTGTTTGTAATTAAATGACAAAACCCGACGGCCTTTAAATACCTTCCATATGTTCACTCATTGTGTTCCAGTACAAACCTAGTGGTACGCCTCAAGGGTCTGGTGTGTGTAGGAGTACACGGTGGTAGTAACGGTTGCTGAGGCAAGGTGTTATGTGTTGTGTAATCGCTGTGTTCGGAATGAACCGGGGTTCAGCGTCAGTCTGGACATGGTAGTAGATGCCTTACCGATGCGTTTGTTTAGCTCCGTATCAAGAGAGAGGGAGTCAGAGATTGTGGAGCCCAGGTACACGAAGTCATGAACGACTTCCAGTTTGGAATTGGAGATGCCGATGTCAGGTGGGGAGTCCACTCCTTGTCCCATGACTTGTGTTTTCTTCAAGCTGATGGTGAGTCCGAAAGCCTGAGAAGCCTCGCTGAAGCGGGCCATGAGCCGTTGGAGGTCTTCGGCTGAGTGGGCAGTGACTGCTGCGTCGTCGGCAAAAAGGAAGTCACGCAGACACCTCAGCCGAACCATCGTCTTGGCTCTCAGCCTGGCGAGGTTAAAGAGCTTTCCATCCGACCTGGTCCGGAGGTAAATGCCTTCCGTGACAGATCCGAAGGCGTGCCGCAGCATAACTGCAAAGAAAATCCCGAATAGGGTTGGAGCCAGTATGCAGCCCTGCTTTACTCCACTTCGGATGTCAAAGGCGTCTGTTAGTCCATCAAAGACCACGGTGCCCCTCATATTCTCATGGAAAGATCTGATGATGCTGAGGAGCCTGGGTGGGCATCCGATTTTGGGGAGGATCTTGAACAGGCCATCCCTGCTGACGAGGTCGAAGGCCTTTGTCAGATCTATGAAGGCTACGAAGAGTGGCTGCTTCTGTTCCCTGCATTTCTATTGCAGTTGTCTGAGGGAAAAGACCATGTCGATGGTGGACCTGCCAGCTCTGAATCCGCATTGTGATTCTGGATAGACTCTCTGCAAGCCTCTTCAATGTGACTCGAGCAAACAGCTTTCCGACAATACTGAGGAGGAAGATTCCACGGTAGTTGTTGCAGTCGCCCCTGTCACCTTTATTCTTATACAGCGTGACGATGTTGGCATCCCTCATGTCCTGTGGCACCTCTCCTTCTCCCCAGCAGAGGCAGAGAATTTCATGCAGCTCCATGAGCAGGCTACCTCTGCAGCACTTCAAGGTCTCAGCAGGAATGCCATCTTTGCCAGGAGCTTTACCAGAAGCAAGGGAGTCTAGGGCATTGCTGAGTTCTTCCAGGGCTGCATACTGGCTCCAACCCTATTCGGGATTTTCTTTGCAGTTATGCTGCGGCACGCCTTCGGATCTGTCACGGAAGGCATTTACCTCCGGACCAGGTCGGATGGAAAGCTCTTTAACCTCGCCAGGCTGAGAGCCAAGACGATGGTTCGGCTGAGGTGTCTGCGTGACTTCCTTTTTGCCGACGACGCAGCAGTCACTGCCCACTCAGCCGAAGACCTCCAACGGCTCATGGCCCGCTTCAGCGAGGCTTCTCAGGCTTTCGGACTCACCATCAGCCTGAAGAAAACACAAGTTCTTCCAGGGTCGGTTCGCTGTCGAGCTCCATTAACACAGGCAGACACTCGCTCAGGGCGTCTTCGGTGACCACATTGTTCCTGGCGTATAGCTCAGAGTAGAGCTCGACCCAGCGCTTCAGCTGCAGTGTCTGGTCCTGAATCACCTCGCTAGTGGCAGATTTCAGAGGAGCGATCTTCCTCTGGATTGGGCCGAGGGCCTGCTTGATGCCGTCATACATTCCCCTTACATTGCCATTGGGGAGATCTGTTTTTATTAAGGCCTGTCGGCCGTCTATCACTCCATCATAGGAGGACGTAATGTATGGGGGGTTTGATAGGGCTGGTAAGAGCCCGACTTTGGTTAGAAGACACATAAAATGCTTTTTTTTCTCTCTCCCCAATGTAGAGAGTTTTTCTCCCGCTGCAGTCTGTATCTGGGAGCAGAGCTGGAGCCAATAGTTGTTGGCACATCGCCTGGCGCTCTGCTGCACTTTGCAGCGGACGGCCCGAAGGATCTGTAAGTTGCGTTGACTTGGGCAGGCTTTGTAGGCTGCCAAGGCATTTCTCTTCTCTTCGATGACAGGTGTCATCTCTTCCGAGTGAGCCTCGAACCAGTCAGCCGACCTGCTGGTCTTCTTGCCAAAGGTGGAAACGGCAGCGATGAACACAGCGTTTCTGAAGTGCTCCCATATTTTACAGGCAGTGACCCCGGCTGGGCCAGGGAGAGCTTCCTCGAGCACGCGTGCAAAATCTTCCACCTTGTCCTAGTTGCGAGTCTTGGTGGTGTCGATGCGAGGTCTGCCCGCCTTTTTCGAGTGATGAATCTTCTTTGGTTGCAACTTGACCCTGCTACATACCAGGGAGTGGTCGGTGTCACAGATAGCACTCTGGTAGCTACGCGTAATCTTGATGCTGGGTAGACTTGCATGCCTGGTAAGAATCAGGTCAAGCTGGTACCAGTGCTTGGATCTGGGGTGTCTCCAAGATACTCGGTGTTGAGGCTTTGTGCCGAAGAACGTGTTAGTGACACAGAGACCATGAAGGCAGCAGAGTTCTAGCAGACGTTGCCCGTTCTCATTCATCCTCCCTATGCCGAACTGACCCAGGCAAGTGGGCCAAATGTTGTGCTCGGCACCCACTCTGGCGTTGAAGTCGCCGAGGATGAACAGTGGCTCCTTTACAGGGATTCTGGCTATGACTCTGTTGAGGTCATCGTAGAATTTTTCCTTTGCCTCTGCTGGAGAAGTCAGGGTTGGTGAATATGCACTAATTACATTGACTGGTCCTGTTTGGGAGTACAGTTGCAGAGACAGAATTCGTTCGGTTTCCCCCATCTGTGGCATAATGTGTCCCAACAGTGCATTCCTGACGGCAAATCCCACACCATGCTCTCTGGTCTCATCAGGTGGTTTTCCTTGCCAGAAGAAAGAGACGGTCCTCTCTCTCTCACAGATCCTGATCTCTTGGAGAGCAACAATATCCATCTGCAGTTTGCTCAGCTCCCTATCGATGATTGCTGTTTTTCGGGCGTCATTGATTTCTTGCAGGTCGTCAGAGAAACCTGGTGTCAGTGTCCTGACGGTCCATGTGCCCAGCTTTAGGGCAGTTGATATTTTCTTCTTAGGTTTGGTATTGCTTGGTGCAAAGTTGTCGGGCCGCTTGTCGGTTTTCACCCTAAACCCCACGCACCCAGTGAGGTTAACGGACCGTGGCGAGGCAACACCTTATTGGCTGGGGTTTGCCCAGCTTGAGGCGGGCGGTAGCTGCCCAGTGGGGCGCGATGACCCCTCCCACCGTCGGAAGCAACCCCTGGCGTCACACTCTTCGCCAATCGAGCAGAAGACTTAAAACCGGTAGACTGTCGCTTCCCGTGTTGGTTCGACTGTGTGAGGCGAAGCTGGAGTGTCCTCTCCAGGGCGCAAAGCCTGGGTAGGTTTATATGGAGGAGAAGCTGTTACCCATGCAGCAGGTTCCCCTTCTCCACGTTGCTGAAATTATCCAATAGAAAGGCAAATGGCAATACACATGATTCCAGCAATGTCACAGGAGCTGCCAGAACGAGGTCGACGTCAACAACGAACTGCCTTAGGGGCTCCAACTCCGGATTTTTCCTCGAGGTTGACTCCTGAAGCCTTTCCCAAAAAAGGGGTATGACCGCAAGGCAGCGGAAGTTTAAAATCAGGGTTTTCCTTCCCCTAGATGGGCTGCCTTCCCAGGCTATCGAGTCCCATCTACCCAGAGCAGCTGGTTTTAAGGCGCCAGAGGCACGCCCTCGCCCCTTCTCATGCCAGTAAAAGCAGTTCCGCTGGACTTAACGACTAAGCCACACATGCAGGCCAGGAGTTGGACTTGGTTGTCAGAGGCTATTTGAGACGCATGCCGTATAGGAGCATTTTATAGGTCATGGGAGCTCGTCCTCCATTACCACCCCCTGGCTATGACAACCCCATTGGAACCCTTCTAAAAAAAAAACAGTTCCGCCCGGGATTCGAACCCGGAATTCTCGACTGTGCTTCGAGAACGAACCCGACTGCAATACCGGGATCCTCCAATGTACCTTCTTGTATATAACAAAAAATAAACAAACACATAATAAATCGGTACTTACTAGATTTCTCGAAAGGAGAGCTAGCCACCAAATAATCATTCAAATTTTCGTCTCTATTACGTAGCAAAGAAGCAGGTCTATGGAAGACTTTTTTGTTGAGTTCGAAGCCCATATTACTCGTTGTCTCTGAAATGATATGAAATTATAAGTATTAAATTTAAAAACCAAATAATAAATATGATATTGCTTAATTCCCATTATATTTACCAAATAGATTTAAATAGATAAAACTACAAACAATAATTATTGAATTATTACATTAGCTTATAGCTTTTCTGAATGCATTAAAAAATTTTGTTTCAGACAATGAAGCAACACCGAGAAAGTTATCAACTGTTTCCATCACCCTGATGGCTGCTAAAAATATATTACATTAAAATATCCATGCACAAGTATATATTACTATCTGTGTATGTAAATGTTTCTCCAGTTACAAAAAGCTTACCAGTTCTGTGTTGTCACGGAGATTGAACATAAGAACAAGGTAACTGCAGAAGGCCTATTGGCCCATACGAGGCAGCTCCTATTCTATAACCACCCAATCCCACTCATATACTTGTCCAACCCGCGCTTGAAACAATCGAGGGACCCCACCTCCACAATGTTACGCGGCAATTGGTTCCACAAATCAACAACCCTGTTACTGAACCAGTATTTACCCAAGTCTTTCCTAAATCTAAACTTATCCAATTTATACCCATTGTTTCGTGTTCTGTCTTGTGTTGATATTTTTAATACCCTATTAATATCCCCCTGTTATGTCCATTCATCCACTTGTAAACCTCTATCATGTCACCCCTAACTCTTCGCCTTTCCAGTGAATGCAACCTAAGCTTTGTTAATCTTTCTTCATATGAAAGATTTCTAATTTGGGGAATTAACTTAGTCATCCTATGTTGGACACGATCAAGTGAATTTATATCCATTCTATAATACGGCGACCAAAACTGAACTGCATAATCTAAATGGGGCCTAACCAGAGCAAGATAAAGCTTAAGAACCACACCAGGTGTCTTGGTACTAACGCTTCGATTAATAAATCCCGGTGTCCTTTTCGCCTTACTACGAACATTCATGCATTGATCTTTTTGTTTTAAATTCTTACTAATCATAACTCCCAGATCCCTTTCGCAATCCGACTTCGCAATCTCAACACCATCTAGCTCGTATCTTGTAACTCTATCATCATTACCTAGCTTCAGAACCTTACATTTATCAGCATTAAACTGCATTTGCCAATCAATTACCTATAAGGTTCTTTAAATTATTTGTTATCCACTTTGGGTCATTAGTATTCGACCTATTCAATTTGTATGGTATACTACGTTCCTGTGCTTTGTTTAGAATATTCTTAAATAAGTTGTATATTAAATCCACATCGAAATCCCCTTTTACGTCATCTATCGCTGGGTTCATGTCTCGCTCTAAGACCGGCCCACACCCCATACCCAAGAGTTTCCAATCTATTTGACCCCAAAAATTTCTTAGGCTATTAAAATCAGCTTTTCGAAAATCTGGCACTTTAACAGAATTTTCTCATACAGGTCTATTCCATTCTATGCTAAATCTGATTACTGTGTGTGATCATTGTTCCCTAGCTCACTCCCTATTTCGATGTCATTAATTTGTGTTTCCCTGTTAGTTAACACTAAATCTAAAATATTATTTTCCCGTGTTGGTTCCTTAATGTGTTGCGTAAGAAAGCAATCGTCAATTAATTCTAGAAAATCTTCTGCTTCACTATTCTCTGTTTTGTTCACCCAGTTTATTCCACTAAAATGAAAGTCACCCAGGACATAAATACTGTTAGATTTAGATGCTCTAGATATTTCATTCCATAGATGCTTTGCTTCCATTCTGTCTAAATTTGGTGGTCTATATATAACTCCTATTATAATATTATTTGCTTTTTCGATTAATTCTATCCAAATAGTTTCTGTGTGTGGCTCAGTTTTGATTCCCTCTTTGAGACTACATTTCAAATTGTCCCTAACATATATAGCTACTCCCCCTCCTCGTCTAATATATCTATATGTGTGAAATAGTTTAAATCCACTTATCTGATATTCAGCTAATAGTTCTCTATTTTCTACGTTCATCCACGTTTCGGTAAGTGCAATAATATCTATTTTTTCTGTGCAGACAAGAGCATTTAATTCATTAATTTTATTTCTTAGACTTCTACTGTTAGTGTAATATATCCTAACTGAATTGTTATTTTGAGGCCCTTTTCTTTCCCTGATCATTTTGCCAATTCTTTTCTCCCACGAACACATACTTTTATTACCTCCTTCTTCCAAATCAATTCCCATACCTCTATCTACTAACAGTTTAAACCCAAACAAACACCTCTAACCACTTCTTCCAACGAGTTCGCAACAGCAACAACCCCAGCTCTCGATAGATGCACCCCATCACGAGCATACATTTAATTTCTTCCATAGAAGCGTTCCCAGTTGTCTATGAAAGATATTGCATTTGATTTGCAATATCTTTCCAGCTGGCAATTGACACCAAGTGCCCTCGACATCCATTCATTTCCCACTCCCTTTCTTGGAAGAATCTCTTGTCCTGGGACCTCTGTTGTTTATAATATATATAAATGATTTAGATTCAGGTTTGAGTAGCAACATTTGCAAATTTGCCGATGATACGAAAATCGGTAGGGAAATTAATTCGGAGGAGGACTCACTATCACTTCAAGTTGATCTAGATAGGGTTTTGAAATGGTCAAAGGATTGGCAGATGCAGTTTAATGCTGATAAATGTAAAGTTCTGAGGTTAGGTAATGATGATAGAGTTACAAGATACGAGCTAGATGGTGTTGTGATTGCGAAGTCGGATTGCGAAAGGGATCTGGGAGTTATGATTAGTAAGAATTTAAAACAAAAGGATCAATGCATAAATGTTCGTAATAAGGCAAATCGGACACTTGGATTTATTAATCGCAGCGTTAGTAACAAGACACCTGGTGTGGTTCTCAAGCTATATCTTGCTCTAGTTAGGCCCCATTTAGATTATGCAGTTCAGTTTTGGTCGCCATATTATAGAATGGATATAAATTCACTTGAACGTGTCCAGCGTAGGATGACTAAGTTAATTCCCCAAATTAGAAATCTTTCATATGAAGAAAGATTAACAAAGCTTAAGTTGCATTCACTGGAAAGGCGAAGAGTTAGGGGTGACATGATAGAGGTTTACAAGTGGATGAATGGACATAACCGGGGGGATATTAATAGGGTATTAAAAGTATCAACACAATACATAACACGAAACAATGGGTATAAATTGGATAAGTTTAGATTTAGGAAAGACTTGGGTAAATACTGGTTCAGTAACAGGGTTGTTGATTTGTGGAACCAATTGCCGCGTAACATTGTGGAGGTGGGGTCCCTCGATTGTTTCAAGCACGGGTTGGACAAGTATATGAGTGGGATTGGGTGGTTATAGAATAGGAGCTGCCTCGTATGGGCCAATAGGCCTTCTGCAGTTACCTTTGTTCTTATGTTCTTATGTTCTTATAAATGTTCGTAATAAGGCAAATCGGACACTTGGATTTATTAATCGCAGCGTTAGTAACAAGACACCTGGTGTGGTTCTCAAGCTATATCTTGCTCTAGTTAGGCCCCATTTAGATTATGCAGTTCAGTTTTGGTCGCCATATTATAGAATGGATATAAATTCACTTGAACGTGTCCAGCGTAGGATGACTAAGTTAATTCCCCAAATTAGAAATCTTTCATATGAAGAAAGATTAACAAAGCTTAAGTTGCATTCACTGGAAAGGCGAAGAGTTAGGGGCGACATGATAGAGGTTTACAAGTGGGTGAATGGACATAACAAGGGGGATATTAATAGGGTATTAAAAGTATCAACACAGGACAGAACACGAAACAATGGGTATAAATTGGATAAGTTTAGATTTAGGAAAGACTTGGGTAAATACTGGTTCAGTAACAGGGTTGTAGATTTGTGGAACCAATTGCCGCGTAACGTGGTGGAGGTGGGGTCCCTCGATTGTTTCAAGCGCGGGTTGGACAAGTATATGAGTGGGATTGGGTGGTTATAGAATAGGAGCTGCCTCGTATGGGCCAATAGGCCTTCTGCAGTTACCTTTGTTCTTATGTTCTTCTTATGAATGCCACATATGATCGGGATTCCTCCCTTGCTCCTAACTAATTCAATGGCTGTCCTAAATCTCTGTATTAGTTCCTCACTCCTAACTCGCCCAACATCATTACCCCCTGCACTAATACAAATAATGGGTTTGTTCCCATTTCCCGTCTTAATATCATTCATGTTTTCAACAATATCACCAATTCCAGCTCCCGGATAGCAAACCCTTAATCTGTTCCCCCTATCTCTGGCACAAAACGTTTTGTCTAAATACCTCATCTGGGAATCTCCCACAACCAAAATTCGCTTCGGTACTGCCCTAACTTTCTGAGCAGCCTGAGGGGGCCTGCGCTCCGCCGTTCCTCGCTGCAGGCGCACTACAGCACTCGTCCTCCAACACGGCAAATGAATTTGCCGTCCTTAGGGCGTCTGTAGGCGGCCTTGTCAAGGTCTTCTTAAGACCCCTGTCTTTCACTACTCTCCACGATGAGGTCTCGTCAACACTGGTCTCCTCCTTCGTTTCCTCTCGAAGTCTCAGCCGTCGTACCTCCTCCCACAGGGAATCCATCTCTGCTCTCAGAGCTCCAACCAAACTCACCAAATCATTAACTAATCCTTCCATTATTGCAATAATAATGTTACTCCAGAGCTCCAGCTAACACAACCTCTCGAGGAGAAGATTATATATTGAGACATATATTGAGGAGAAGGTATTTTACTGGGCCTGAATACCGAGGTGCTCGGAGTCATAGATGATTCTGTCATGGGTGGAAGCGTATTAGCATTGTATAGAAAATATTTACCAAATAGTTTTAAATAGATCAAACTACAAATAGTAATTATTGAATTATTACAGTAGCTTATAGCTTTTCTGAATGCATTAAAAATTTTTGTTTCAGACAATCAAGCAACACCGAGAAAGTTATCAACTGTTTCCATCACCCTGATGGCTGCTAAAAATATATTACATTAAAATATACATAGCCAATAGCCCACCTTTGATCCCTGGAAAGGGGACATATATATGTTGTTACACTGCCTATTTCAATGCACATATATATATACATATATATTATATATATATATATATATATATATATATATATATATATATATATATATATATATATATATATATATATATGGCACAACTCTCCTAAACACGAGAGTTAAGTATACAACTTTAGAACACTTTCCCACCAGGAGACTCGAACCCTAGCCAGCACAGAAGCCTTCCAGCAACTGGCATAACAGGTACGCCTTAACCCTCTCCACCACCGCTCAGACCCTTAAAAGAGATGGTAATTTCGGAGTATTTAAATACCCCAAAGATCAACACCTCCCAAGAGCACCAGAGCAAGTGAGGGGTCATTTAGACGTTAATTTCATCAAGTCCCTGTTAATATGGGAAGACACAGTGTCTCTGCTTAAGGCACAACTCTCCTAAACACGAGAGTTAAGTATACAACTTTAGAACACTTTCCCACCAGGAGACTCGAACCCTAGCCAGCACAGAAGCCTTCCAGCAACTGGCATAACAGGTACGCCTTAACCCTCTCCACCACCGCTCAGACCCTTAAAAGAGATGGTAATTTCGGAGTATTTAAATACCCCAAAGATCAACACCTCCCAAGAGCACCAGAGCAAGTGAGGGGTCATTTAGACGTTAATTTCATCAAGTCCCTGTTAATATGGGAAGACACAGTGTCTCTGCTTAAGGCACAACTCTCCTAAACACGAGAGTTAAGTATACAACTTTAGAACACTTTCCCACCAGGAGACTCGAACCCTAGCCAGCACAGAAGCCTTCCAGCAACTGGCATAACAGGTACGCCTTAACCCTCTCCACCACCGCTCAGACCCTTAAAAGAGATGGTAATTTCGGAGTATTTAAATACCCCAAAGATCAACACCTCCCAAGAGCACCAGAGCAAGTGAGGGGTCATTTAGACGTTAATTTCATCAAGTCCCTGTTAATATGGGAAGACACAGTGTCTCTGCTTAAGGCACAACTCTCCTAAACACGAGAGTTAAGTATACAACTTTAGAACACTTTCCCACCAGGAGACTCGAACCCTAGCCAGCACAGAAGCCTTCCAGCAACTGGCATAACAGGTACGCCTTAACCCTCTCCACCACCGCTCAGACCCTTAAAAGAGATGGTAATTTCGGAGTATTTAAATACCCCAAAGATCAACACCTCCCAAGAGCACCAGAGCAAGTGAGGGGTCATTTAGACGTTAATTTCATCAAGTCCCTGTTAATATGGGAAGACACAGTGTCTCTGCTTAAGGCACAACTCTCCTAAACACGAGAGTTAAGTATACAACTTTAGAACACTTTCCCACCAGGAGACTCGAACCCTAGCCAGCACAGAAGCCTTCCAGCAACTGGCATAACAGGTACGCCTTAACCCTCTCCACCACCGCTCAGACCCTTAAAAGAGATGGTAATTTCGGAGTATTTAAATACCCCAAAGATCAACACCTCCCAAGAGCACCAGAGCAAGTGAGGGGTCATTTAGACGTTAATTTCATCAAGTCCCTGTTAATATGGGAAGACACAGTGTCTCTGCTTAAGGCACAACTCTCCTAAACACGAGAGTTAAGTATACAACTTTAGAACACTTTCCCACCAGGAGACTCGAACCCTAGCCAGCACAGAAGCCTTCCAGCAACTGGCATAACAGGTACGCCTTAACCCTCTCCACCACCGCTCAGACCCTTAAAAGAGATGGTAATTTCGGAGTATTTAAATACCCCAAAGATCAACACCTCCCAAGAGCACCAGAGCAAGTGAGGGGTCATTTAGACGTTAATTTCATCAAGTCCCTGTTAATATGGGAAGACACAGTGTCTCTGCTTAAGGCACAACTCTCCTAAACACGAGAGTTAAGTATACAACTTTAGAACACTTTCCCACCAGGAGACTCGAACCCTAGCCAGCACAGAAGCCTTCCAGCAACTGGCATAACAGGTACGCCTTAACCCTCTCCACCACCGCTCAGACCCTTAAAAGAGATGGTAATTTCGGAGTATTTAAATACCCCAAAGATCAACACCTCCCAAGAGCACCAGAGCAAGTGAGGGGTCATTTAGACGTTAATTTCATCAAGTCCCTGTTAATATGGGAAGACACAGTGTCTCTGCTTAAGGCACAACTCTCCTAAACACGAGAGTTATGTATACAACTTTAGAACACTTTCCCACCAGGAGACTCGAACCCTAGCCAGCACAGAAGCCTTCCAGCAACTGGCATAACAGGTACGCCTTAACCCTCTCCACCACCGCTCAGACCCTTAAAAGAGATGGTAATTTCGGAGTATTTAAATACCCCAAAGATCAACACCTCCCAAGAGCACCAGAGCAAGTGAGGGGTCATTTAGACGTTAATTTCATCAAGTCCCTTTTAATATGGGAAGACACAGTGTCTCTGCTTAAGGCACAACTCTCCTAAACACGAGAGTTAAGTATACAACTTTAGAACACTTTCCCACCAGGAGACTCGAACCCTAGCCAGCACAGAAGCCTTCCAGCAACTGGCATAACAGGTACGCCTTAACCCTCTCCACCACCGCTCAGACCCTTAAAAGAGATGGTAATTTCGGAGTATTTAAATACCCCAAAGATCAACACCTCCCAAGAGCACCAGAGCAAGTGAGGGGTCATTTAGACGTTAATTTCATCAAGTCCCTGTTAATATGGGAAGACACAGTGTCTCTGCTTAAGGCACAACTCTCCTAAACACGAGAGTTAAGTATACAACTTTAGAACACTTTCCCACCAGGAGACTCGAACCCTAGCCAGCACAGAAGCCTTCCAGCAACTGGCATAACAGGTGAAATGTATGCTCGTGATGGGGTGCATCTATCGAGAGCTGGGGTTGTTGCTGTTGCGAACTCGTTAGAAGAAGTGGTTAGAGGTGTTTGTTTGGGTTTAAACTGTTAGTAGATAGAGGTATGGGAATTGATTTTGAGGAAGGAGGTAATAAAAGTATGTGTTTGTGGGAGAAAGGAATTGGCAAAACGATCAGGGAAAGAGAAGGTCCGCAAAATAACAATTCACTTAGGGTATATTACACTAACAGTAGAAGTCTAAGAAATAAAATTAACGAATTAAATGCTCTTGTCTGCACAGAAAAAATAGATATTATTGCACTTACCGAAACGTGGATGAATGTAGAAAATAGAGAACTATTAGCTGAATATCAAATATATGGATTTAAACTATTTCACACAGATAGATATATTAGACGAGGAGGTGGAGTAGCCATATATGTTAGGGACAATTTGAAATGTAGTCTCAAAGAGGGAATCAAAACAGAGCCACACACAGAAACTATTTGGATTGAATTAAACGAAAAAGCTAATAATATTATAATAGGAGTAATATATAGGCCACCAAATTTAGACAGAATGGAAGCAAAGCATCTATGGGATGAAATATCTAGAGCATCTAGATCTAACAGTATTTATGTCATGGGTGACTTTAATTTTAGCGGAATAAACTGGTTGAACATAACAGGGAATAGTGAAGCAGAAGATTTTCTAGAATTAATTGACGATTGCTTTCTTACGCAACACATTAAGGAACCAACACGGGAAAATAATATTTTAGATTTAGTGTTAACTAACAGGGAAACGCAAATTAATGACATCGAAATAGGGAGTGAGCTAGGGAGCAGTGATCACAAAGAAATCAGATTTAGCATAGAATGGAATAGACCAGTAGGAGAAAATTCTGTTAAAGTGCCAGATTTTCGAAAAGCTGATTTTAATAGCCTAAGAAATTTTTTGGGTCAAATTGATTGGAAAGTCTTGGGTATGGGGTGTGGGCCGGTCTTGGAGCGAGACATGAACCCAGCGATAGGTGACTTAAATGGGGATTTCGATGTGGATTCAATATATAACTTATTTAAGAATATTCTAAACAAAGCACAGGAACGTAGTATACCATACAAATTGAATAGATCGAATACTAATGACCCAAAGTGGATAACAAAGAATTTGAAGAACCATATAGGTAAAAAGAGAGCTTGGTACAAAAGGATTAAAAATGGGGAGGTCACTTTAGAACAGGAATTCGTACAACTGGTTAGAAATGTTAAAAAAGAGATAAGGAAAGCAAAAAGAAACTATGAAGTTCGCATAGCAGGGCAAGCAAAGACAAATCCTAAAGGGTTTTTTCAGTTATATCGTACTAAGACTAGGGAAAGGATAGGTCCATTAAAAACTGAGACAGGTCAAATAACAGATAGTGATGAAGAGATGAGTAGTATTTTAATAAATATTTTGTATCTGTATTTACTAAAGAGGAACTTAACAATATGCCTTCAGCCGAACAAGTCTATGTGGGTGGGGACGAGGACAGGTTGACGAGTTTAGCAGTTACCAGGGAGGATGTTCTTAAACAAATAGTAAAACTCAAACCAAACAAATCCCCAGGGCCGGATGAAGTGTTTGCCAGGGTGCTTAAAGAATGCAAAGAGGAGCTTTGTGACCCACTGTCAACCATATTTAATAAATCAATAGAGTCAGGCAGAGTGCCAGAGTTTTGGAAAGTTGCTAATGTGATACCAGTTTTTAAGAAAGGAGATAGATCACTTGCGTCTAACTATCGACCAATTAGCCTAACGTCTATTGTGGGAAAGTTACTCGAATCTATAATAGCAAATAAAATTCGTCTTCATCTTGAAAAACATAAATTAATAATTGAGTCGCAACATGGTTTTATAAATGGCCGTTCATGTTTAACAAATTTGTTATCTTTTTATTCTAGCATTGTTGAGGCAGTTGATAGTGGTAAGGATTGCGATGTTGTATACCTTGACTTTAGCAAAGCTTTTGATACAGTGCCACATGAAAGACTGATTAAAAAGATAGAGTCTCATGGTATTGGGGGTGCTATATTAAGCTGGATTAGGGCATGGCTATACCAAAGGAAACAGAGAGTTAGTATAAATGGAATCAAGTCAGAGTGGGAAAATGTTGTAAGTGGAGTGCCTCAAGGCTCTGTCCTGGGACCTCTGTTGTTTATAATATATATAAATGATTTAGATTCAGGTTTGAGTAGCAACATTTGCAAATTTGCCGATGATACGAAAATCGGTAGGGAAATTAATTCGGAGGAGGACTCACTATCACTTCAAGTTGATCTAGATAGGGTTTTGAAATGGTCAAAGGATTGGCAGATGCAGTTTAATGCTGATAAATGTAAAGTTCTGAGGTTAGGTAATGATGATAGAGTTACAAGATACGAGCTAGATGGTGTTGTGATTGCGAAGTCGGATTGCGAAAGGGATCTGGGAGTTATGATTAGTAAGAATTTAAAACAAAAGGATCAATGCATAAATGTTCGTAATAAGGCAAATCGGACACTTGGATTTATTAATCGCAGCGTTAGTAACAAGACACCTGGTGTGGTTCTCAAGCTATATCTTGCTCTAGTTAGGCCCCATTTAGATTATGCAGTTCAGTTTTGGTCGCCATATTATAGAATGGATATAAATTCACTTGAACGTGTCCAGCGTAGGATGACTAAGTTAATTCCCCAAATTAGAAATCTTTCATATGAAGAAAGATTAACAAAGCTTAAGTTGCATTCACTGGAAAGGCGAAGAGTTAGGGGTGACATGATAGAGGTTTACAAGTGGATGAATGGACATAACCGGGGGGATATTAATAGGGTATTAAAAGTATCAACACAGGACATAACACGAAACAATGGGTATAAATTGGATAAGTTTAGATTTAGGAAAGACTTGGGTAAATACTGGTTCAGTAACAGGGTTGTTGATTTGTGGAACCAATTGCCGCGTAACATTGTGGAGGTGGGGTCCCTCGATTGTTTCAAGCACGGGTTGGACAAGTATATGAGTGGGATTGGGTGGTTATAGAATAGGAGCTGCCTCGTATGGGCCAATAGGCCTTCTGCAGTTACCTTTGTTCTTATGTTCTTATGTTCTTATGTACGCCTTAACCCTCTCCACCACCGCTCAGACCCTTAAAAGAGATGGTAATTTCGGAGTATTTAAATACCCCAAAGATCAACACCTCCCAAGAGCACCAGAGCAAGTGAGGGGTCATTTAGACGTTAATTTCATCAAGTCCCTGTTAATATGGGAAGACACAGTGTCTCTGCTTAAGGCACAACTCTCCTAAACACGAGAGTTAAGTATACAACTTTAGAACACTTTCCCACCAGGAGACTCGAACCCTAGCCAGCACAGAAGCCTTCCAGCAACTGGCATAACAGGTACGCCTTAACCCTCTCCACCACCGCTCAGACCCTTAAAATTACCATCTCTTTTAAGGGTCTGAGCGGTGGTGGAGAGGGTTAAGGCGTACCTGTTATGCCAGTTGCTGGAAGGCTTCTGTGCTGGCTAGGGTTCGAGTCTCCTGGTGGGAAAGTGTTCTAAAGTTGTATACTTAACTCTCGTGTTTAGGAGAGTTGTGCCTTAAGCAGAGACACTGTGTCTTCCCATATTAACAGGGACTTGATGAAATTAACGTCTAAATGACCCCTCACTTGCTCTGGTGCTCTTGGGAGGTGTTGATCTTTGGGGTATTTAAATACTCTGAAATTACCATCTCTTTTAAGGGTCTGAGCGGTGGTGGAGAGGGTTAAGGCGTACCTGTTATGCCAGTTGCTGGAAGGCTTCTGTGCTGGCTAGGGTTCGAGTCTCCTGGTGGGAAAGTGTTCTAAAGTTGTATATATATATATATATATATATATATATATATATATATATATATATATATATATATATATATATATATATATATATATATATATATATATATATATATATATATATATATATATATACATATAGTGGCACCTCAACTTACGATTGTCCCAACTTACGATAATTTCGAGTTACGATGTAAATTTGATAGAAAAATGCGACTCGAGTTACGATAGTGTCGGTAACAATTTTTTACACTTTGAACATAAAACTGATTATTATATATCATGCCATGGGTCCCAAGAAAATCAGTGGTAAGGTTCAACGTTCAGTATAAAATGCATTTGTAAGTTAATATTTTGGAGGGTGGGGAATGGATTAATTCAATTCCCTTTATTTCTTATGGGAAAAATCGCTTCGACTTACAATATTCTGACTTACGGGCTGTCTCTGGGAACGGATTACCATCATAAATCGAAGCCCACTGTATTTCATATATTATATATATATATCTCTCTAAATCTATCAACATATATCATATACGCATATATTTTAAAAACTAATCTTTTAATTTGGCAAATAAACAATATATATATATATATATATATATATATATATATATATATATATATATATATATATATATATATATATATATATATATATATATATATATATATATATATATATATATATATATATATATATATATATATATATATATATTGACTTACATCAGATGCACTAAACATCCATGTGATATGGATGATTGACAATTCTCCTGCTTCATCTTCCACAACGATGTATTTATTTTCAGATGCATCCATCTACAAATTTAAACTGATTAGGGACATTTTCTGCAGCACATTATCAGTGTTTAAGAAAATAAGCAGTCACTATTTTTATATAGTAGTATTAAACAACATAATGTTAACCTTAATTCTAATATGTTATGATGGTGAACAATACTTTTTACTAAAGTTAACAGTTTGCAATGTAAGCAAAGAGTATTCCTACAGCTTGTACAAGAATCAAAAACATAATCACAAGAAACTTACTTGTCATAAATCATGTAGAATTGACAGGAAGATATAGGTACTTTCTGTTTTCTTGATTAACATTCCTCTTGTTGATGTGTTAATGCTAGATACTTTTTTTAAAAAGTCCTTACGTGGATTAACATTAAAGGCCCCAAATATTCTTGAATCACAAGGACTAGTAAATATTGAGCTTTGAAAAAGATATACCCTAACAATGAAGTAATTTTCTTCACTTCTTCAGCTGTGTACAGTCCTTAACACTGCACAGCAATTCTATCCAGGTAACGAATATACATTGTTAGGGAATTTATGAGAAATTTTATTCTCTTCAGATGGATTATAAATCATGGTATTTTCAGCCTCCTTTATTCTTTTTGTTATTTGGACAATTGGAGTTTTACTCGATCTGACCATCTTTTTCAACTGATGCAAATAATTTTCAAATGGAAAAGCTGAACAACTGTCAAAAGTACCATGTTCCTCAGCATCTGCTGTTAGGTGAATCAAACTGAACATTGTAGACTAGAAATCTTTCCCATACACACTTTGATACAAATACTCTTTCCCATACACACTCTGATACAAAATTCAGCAAAAGGTCATGAGCATATTTGCCGCATTTTAAGGACATACATGTGGGCGAAACCAGAAAACTTATACCGACACTGAGAGTAAGGAAATGATCATACATCTCTTGGGGTAGAATACCTTTCAATATAAGCTTGCCTGTGTAGAGAAGAAACTGTCTGTATTCAGTTGCCTTCCATCTGTCAATTTCTTCCAAACCTCGTGGTTTACGTGCAAAAATATTGGGCACAAAATCTTTTATGCTCACCAATCTAGCACTAACTTCAGAAATCTGGCGGCTACATAATTTAAATGTGTTTTTCCGTATCCAGGTGACAAGAAGTCGCTTCATAACACCAAGGCACACCTGGTGCATATAGTCAATGGGAAACGCTGCAATTAAGTCTATGTTCAAGTCACAGAATGATGATTTACCATGATGATGTTGCGAGTTAGATTGATTACGGAAGCGTGTGTCTGTTCTAATGGTTAAATTTGTTACTTCTGGATATGTCATTTTCCCCTTCCAAGTACCTTTCTGTTCACATTTGTCACAGCCATAATAACCTGAAAACAGTTTTATGGACTTCACCATAGCCTTAGCAGGTGCATCACAAATTACACATTGTAATTTTATGTTGATAATTCTGTTACCATACTGAATCTCATGCAACAAAAGGTCATCAATATCAGATATAAAATCATATAAGAAATGTAAATCACTTGGCTTAGAACGTCCATACATGAGGACAACTGGAAAGACTTTCAAAGGTTTAATATTCATTACTGCACAGAGAACTGGCCACAAAGCATCATTTTTGCTTCTAAATATAGGAAGGCCATCAATGTTACATGACAATAATAATTGTCTCAGTCCTTTTATAGTTGCTTTTGAATATCTACTTATGTTTTTTAACAGTTCCTCTTTTAACCCAAAGTAGACATATTTCATTCCAGATTTTTGCTGAGTTTCTATGTACCTTTCAGAACTGATTAGTGTCTGAGCTGTTTTTGGTAAGTAGTCAATTCCCATTTGCCTCAAAATTTTTAATAATTCATCAACAGCATTGTGTGTAACACCATTCTTGTTTACCCACTGAATTAATAAATTCTGTGGGTAAACAAGTGAATGATGATTATCATGGTCATCATTCTCCTCCTCACCTTGAGAATTAGATAATACATCATGAATATCAGTAAGATTCATGTGTAGATCATCAATTTCAGAGCCTAATCGATACTCTTGATTTGACTCGGCTTCAAAAGAACCAATGTCATTGTCTGACGACTCAATCTCTGAACTTGATGCTGCCTCAGTAAGATTAATGGCTTCACTAGTGTGTACAGCTGCATTTGGATGCATTTTGTATTGAGTTGATGTGTCAAGTTGATCTAAATAGGGTTTTGAAATGGTAAAAAAATTGGCAGATGCAGTTTAATGCTGATAAATGTAAATTTCTGAGGCTAGGTAATGATGATAGAGTTACAAGATAAGAGCTAGATGGTGTTGAGATTGCGAAAGGGATCTGGGAGTTTTGATTAGTAAGAATTTAAAACAAAAGGATCAATGCATGAATGTTCGAAATAAGGCGAATAGGACACTGGGATTTATTAATCGAAGCGTTAGTAACAAGACACCTGGTGTGGTTCTTCAGCTATATCTAGCTCTAGTTAGGCCCCATTTAGATTATGCAATTCAGTTTTGGTCGCCGTACTATACAATGGATATAAATTCACTTGAACGTGTCCAGCGTAGGATGACTAAGTTAATTCCCCAAATTAGAAATCTTTTATCTTTCGTGTTAGCCGGAGCTCCTGAGTGTAGTTATATTATCATAGCAATATGAAAGTTGTAGTGAAGGAACTGATTAATCTAGTTGGAGCTCTGAGGACAGAGTTGGACTCTCTACGGGAGGAGGAACGACAGCTGAAACAACATCTAGAAGAAACGAAGGAGGAGACCAGAAGTAAAAGGAGCTCGTCTTGGAAAGTTGTAAAGGACAAGGGCCTTAAGAAGACTTTGATAAAGCCGCCTACAGACGCCGTAAGAACTTCAAATTCATTTGCCGTTTTGGAGGACGAGTGCTGTGGTGAGACAGTGGATCACGCGAAAGGAAAAGCAAAGAGCAACAAAGTGCAGGCCCCTCAGAGAATAAAGGAAGTACCTAAGCGAACTGTATTTGTGGGATATTCCCAGATCAGGTATTTGGACAGAACGTTTTGTGCTAGAGATAGGGGAAACAGGTTAAGGGTTTGCTATCCCGGAGCTGGTATTGGTGATATTAAAAACAACATGAATGATATTATGGTTGGAAATGGGAACAATCCCGCTATTTGCATTAGCGCGGGAGGAAATGATGTTGGTCGAGTTAAGAGTGAGGAACTGATTCAGAGGTATAAAACAGCCATAGAATTAGATAGGAGCAGGGGAGGAATCCCGATCATATGTGGCATTCTTCCAAGAAAGGGAGTGGGAAATGAATGGATGTCTAGGGCACTTGGTGTCAATTGCCGGCTGGAAAGATATTGCAAATCAAATGCAATATCTTTCATAGACAACTGGGAACACTTCTATGGAAGAAATGAAATGTATGCTCGCGATGGGGTGCATCTATCGAGGGCTGGGGTTGTTGTTGCGAACTCGTTGGAACCAGTGGTTAGAGGCGTTTGTTTGGGTTCAAACTGTTAGTAGATAATAGTATGGGAATTAATTTGGAGGAAGGAGGTATTAAAAGTATTTGTTTGTGGGAGAAAAGAATTGGCAAAATGATCAAGGAAAGAGAAGGGCCTCAAAATAACAATTCACTTAGGATATATCACACTAACACTAGAAGTCTAAGAAATAAACAATTTAAATGCTCTTGTCTGCACAGAAAAAATAGATATTATTGCACTTACCGAAACGTGGATGATTGTAGAAAATAGAGAGCTATTAGCTGAATATCAAATAAATGGATTTAAACTATTTCACACAGATATATTAGGCGAGAAGAGGGAGTAGCCATATATGTTAGGGGCAATTTGAAATGTAGTTTCAAAGAGGGAATCAAAACTGAGCCACACACAGAAACTATTTGGATAGAATTAAACGAAGAAGCAAACAACATTATATTAGGAGTTATGTATAGGCCACCAAATTTAGACAGAATGGAAGCAAAGCATCTATGGGATTAAATATCTAGAGCATCTACATAAGAACAAAGGCAACTGCAGAAGGCCTATTGGCCCATACGAGGCAGCTCCTATTTATAACCACCCAATCCCACTCATATACATGTCCAACCCACGCTTGAAACAATCGAGGGACCCCACCTCCGCAATGTTACGCGGCAATTCGTTCCACAAATCAACAACCCTGTTACTGAACCAGTATTTACCCAAGTCTTTCCTAAATCTAAACTTATCCAATTTATACCCATTGTTTCGTGTTCTGTCTTGTGTTGATACTTTTAATACCCTATTAATATCCCCTTTGTTATGTCCATTCACCCACTTGTAAACCTCTATCATGTCACCCCTAACTCTTCGCCTTGCCAGTGAATGCAACTTAAGCTTTGTTAATCTTTCTTAATATGAAAGATTTCTAATTTGGGGAATTAACTTAGTCATCCTACGCTAGACACGTTCAAGTGAATTTATATCCATTCTATAATATGGCGACCAAAACTGAACTGCATAATCTAAATGGGGCCTAACTAGAGCAAGATATAGCTTGAGAACCACACCAGGTGTCTTGTTACTAACGCTGCGATTAATAAATCCAAGTGTCCGATTTGCCTTATTACGAACATTTATGCATTGATCCTTTTGTTTTAAATTCTTACTAATCATAACTCCCAGATCCCTTTCGCAGTCCGACTTCGCAATCTCAACACCATCTAGCTCGTATCTTGTAACTCTATCATCATTACCTAACCTCAGAACTTTACATTTATCAGCATTAAACTGCATCTGCCAATCCTTTGACCATTTCAAAACCCTATCTAGATCAACTTGAAGTGATAGTGAATCCTCCTCCGAATCAGTCAGTCAGGTGCAGTCACAGTGAGAGGTTATGTTAGCTGGAGCTCCGATTCTAATAACATTATTATTGCAATAATGGAAGGATTAGTAAAAGATTTGGTGAGTCTGGTTGGAGCTCTGAGAGCAGAGATGGATTCCCTGCGGGAGGAGGTACGACGGCTACGACTTCGGGAGGAAACGAAGGAGGAGGCCAGTATTGACGGGACCTCATTAAGGAGGACTGACGGGACCAGTATTAAGAAGACCTCGTCTTGGCAAGTTGTGAAAGACAGGGGTCTTAAGAAGACCTTGGCAAAACCGACAACTAATAGCCTACACCTAAGGACTTTTAACGCATTTGACATATTAGAGGACGAGTGCTGTGTTGAACCTGTTGTTCAACGAGGTGGCAAAGAAAAAGTAACGAGGAGCATTGAAGCGCAGGTCCCTCAAACTGCTCGAAAGGAAAAGGGAGAATCGAAGCGAATTTTGGTTGTGGGAGATTCCCAGGTGAGGTATTTAGACAGAACGTTTTGTGCCAGAGATAGGGGGAACAGATTAAGGGTTTGCTATCCAGGAGCTGGAATTGGTGATATTGTTGGAAACATGAATGATATTATGACAGGAAATGGAAACAAACCCATTATTTGTATTAGTGCAGGGGGTAATGATGTTGGACGAGTTAGGAGTGAGGAACTAATACAGAGATTCAGGACAGCCATTGAATTAGTTAGGAGCAAAGGAGGAATCCCGATCATATGTGGCATTCTTCCAAGAAAGGGAGTAGGAAATGAATGGATATCGAGGGCACTTGGTGTCAATTGCCGGCTGGAAAGATATTGCAAATCAAATGCAATATCTTTCATAGACAACTGGGAACACTTCTATGGAAGAAATGAAATGTATGCTCGTGATGGGGTGCATCTATCGAGAGCTGGGGTTGTTGCTGTTGCGAACTCGTTGGAAGAAGTGGTTAGAGGTGTTTGTTTGGGTTTAAACTGTTAGTAGATAGAGGTATGGGAATTGATTTGGAAACAGGAGGTAATAAAAGTATGTGTTTGTGGGAGAAAGGAATTGGCAAAATGATCAAGGAAAGAGAAGGGCCTCAAAATAACAATTCACTTAGGATATATCACACTAACACTAGAAGTCTAAGAAATAAACAATTTAAATGCTCTTGTCTGCACAGAAAAAATAGATATTATTGCACTTACCGAAACGTGGATGATTGTAGAAAATAGAGAGCTATTAGCTGAATATCAAATAAATGGATTTAAACTATTTCACACAGATAGATATATTAGACGAGGAGGGAGAGTAGCCATATATGTTAGGGACAATTTGAAATGTAGTCTCAAAGAGGGAATCAAAACTGAGCCACACACAGAAACTATTTGGATAGAATTAAACGAAGAAGCAAATAATATTATAATAGGAGTTATATATAGGCCACCAAATTTAGACAGAATGGAAGCAAAGCATCTATGGGATGAAATATCTAGGGCATCTAGATCTAACAGTATTTACGTCATGGGTGACTTTAATTTTAGTGGAATAAACTGGTTGAACAAAACAGGGAATAGTGAAGCAGAAGATTTTCTAGAATTAATTGACGATTGCTTTCTTACGCAACACATTAAGGAACCAACACGGGAAAATAATATTTTAGATTTAGTGTTAACTAACAGGGAAACACAAATTAATGACATCGAAATAGGGAGTGAGCTAGGGAACAGTGATCACAAAGAAATCAGATTTAGCATAGAATGGAATAGACCTGTAGGAGAAAATTCTGTTAAAGAGCCAGATTTTCGAAAAGCTGATTTTAATAGCCTTAGAAATTTTTTGGGTCAAATTGATTGGAAAGTCTTGGGTATGGGGTGGGGGCCGGTCTTGGAGCGAGACATGAACCCAGCGATAGGTGACGTAAATGGGGATTTCGATGTGGATTCAATATATAACTTATTTAAGAATATTCTAAACAAAGCACAGGAACGTGGTGTACCATACAAATTTCTAATTTGGTGAATTAACTTAGTCATCCTACGATGGACACGTTCAAGTGAATTTATATCCATTCTATAATACGGCGACCAAAACTGAACTGCATAATCTAAATGGGGCCTAACTAGAGCAAGATATAGCTTGAGAACCACACCAGGTGTCTTGTTACTAACGCTGCGATTAATAAATCCGAGTGTCCGATTTGCCTTATTACGAACATTCATGCATTGATCCTTTTGTTTTAAATTCTTACTAATCATAACTCCCAGATCCCTTTCGCAATCCGACTTCGCAATATCAACACCATCTAGCTCGTATCTTGTAACTCTATCATCATTAGCTAGCCTCAGAACTTTACATTTATCAGCATTAAACTGCATTTGCCAATCCTTTGACCATTTCAAAACCCTATCTAGATCAATTTGAAGTGATAGTGAGTCCTCCTCCGAATTAATTTCCCTACCGATTTTCGTATCATCGGCAAATTTGCAAATGTTGCTACTCAAACCTGAATCTAAATCATTTATATATATTATAAACAACAGAGGTCCCAGGACAGAGCCCTGAGGCACCCCACTTACAACATTTTCCCACTCTGACTTGACTCCATTTATACTAACTCTCTGTTTCCTTTGGTATAGCCATGCCCTAATCCAGCTTAATATAGCACCCCCAATACCATGAGACTCTAACTTTTTAATCAGTCTTTCATGTGGCACTGTATCAAAAGCTTTGCTAAAGTCAAGGTACACAACATCACAATCCTTACCACTATCAACTGCCTCAACTATGCTAGAATAAAAAGATAACAAATTTGTTAAACATGAACGGCCATTTATAAAACCATGTTGCGACTCAATTATTAATTTATGTTTTTCAAGATGAAGACGAATTTTATTTGCTATTATAGATTCGAGTAACTTTCCCACAATAGACGTTAGGCTAATTGGTCGATAGTTAGACGCAAGTGATCTATCTCCTTTCTTAAAAACTGGTATCACATTAGCAACTTTCCAAAACTCTGGCACTCTGCCTGACTCTATTGATTTATTAAATATGGTTGACAGTGGGTCACAAAGCTCCTCTTTGCATTCTTTAAGCACCCTGGCAAACACTTCATCCAGCCCTGGGGATTTGTTTGGTTTGAGTTTTACTATTTGTTTAAGAACATCCTCCCTGGTAACTGTTAAACTCGTCAACCTGTCCTCGTCCCCACCCACATAGACTTGTTCGGCTGAAGGCATATTGTTAAGTTCCTCTTTAGTAAATACAGATACAAAATATTTATTAAAAATACTACTCATCTCTTCATCACTATCTGTTATTTGACCTGTCTCAGTTTTTAATGGACCTATCCTTTCCCTAGTCTTAGTACGATATAACTGAAAAAACCCTTTAGGATTTGTCTTTGCTTGCCCTGCTATGCGAACTTCATAGTTTCTTTTTGCTTTCCTTATCTCTTTTTTAACATTTCGAACCAGTTGTACGAATTCCTGTTCTAAAGTGACCTCCCCATTTTTAATCCTTTTGTACCAAGCTCTCTTTTTACCTATAAGGTTCTTCAAATTCTTTGTTATCCACTTTGGGTCATTGGTATTCAATCTATTCAATTTGTAAGGTATACTACGTTCCTGTGCTTTGTTTAGAATATTCTTAAATAAGTTATATATTGAATCCACATCGAAATCCCCATTTACGTCACCTATCGCTGGGTTCATGTCTCGCTCCAAGACCGGCCCCCACCCCATACCCAAGACTTTCCAATCAATTTGACCCAAAAAATTTCTAAGGCTATTAAAATCAGCTTTTCGAAAATCTGGCACTTTAACAGAATTTTCTCCTACAGGTCTATTTCATTCTATGCTAAATCTGATTTCTTTGTGATCACTGTTCCCTAGCTCACTCCCTATTTCGATGTCATTAATTTGTGTTTCCCTGTTAGTTAACACTAAATCTAAAATATTATTTTCCCGTGTTGGTTCCTTAATGTGTTGCGTAAGAAAGCAATCGTCAATTAATTCTAGAAAATCTTCTGCTTCACTATTCCCTGTTTTGTTCAACCAGTTTATTCCACTAAAATTAAAGTCACCCATGACGTAAATACTGTTAGATCTAGATGCCCTA
>NW_025564545.1:0-39485 GCF_020424385.1 Procambarus clarkii | reverse complement strand
TATATACTGGGTTTTTTGGAGCTTACAGTCCCCAAGAGAGGCATTTGAAGGCATAGACGACGTTAGTCTCTTTCAAAGCGTTCTGTTTTGTGTCTGGAGAGTTTCTCATGAGTAGGCTGGCCGTTTTTCTGGTTTTATAGTAAATGGTCAGTTGTATCCTCTGATTTTTGTCTGTAGGGATAACGTTTCTATTAACAATATCTTTCAGGACCCTTTCCTCCGTTTTATGAGCTGTGGAAAAGAAGTTCCTGTAAAATAGTCTAATAGGGGGTATAGGTGTTGTGTTAGTTGTCTCTTCAGAGGTTGCATGGCTTTTCACTTTCCTTCTTATGATGTCTTCGACGAAACCATTGGAGAAGCCGTTATTGACTAGGACCTGCCTTACCCTACAGAGTTCTTCGTCGACTTGCTTCCATTCTGAGCTGTGGCTGAGAGCACGGTCGACATATGCGTTAACAACACCCCCTTTTGTACCTGTCTGGGCAGTCGCTGTTGGCATTTAGACACATTCCTATATTTGTTTCCTTAGTGTAGACTGCAGTGTGGAAACCTCCGCCCTTTTCCATGACTGTTACATCTAGAAAGGGCAGCTTCCCATCCTTTTCCATCTCGTAAGTGAAACGCAGCACGGAACTCTGCTCAAATGCCTCCTTCAGCTCCTGCAGATGTCTGACATCAGGTACCTGTGTAAAAATGTCGTCAACATACCTGCAGTATATGGCCGGTTTCAAGTTCATGTCGACTAAGACTTTTTGCTCGATGGTACCCATGTAGAAGTTTGCAAACAGGACACCTAGGGGAGAACCCATGGCGACCCCATCTACTTGCTTATACATGTGCCCATCCGGGCTCAAGAAGGGTGCCTCTTTAGTACAAGCTTGGAGTAGGTTCCTCAGAATATTTTCTGGTATGTCAAGAGGAGTACAGGCTGGATCACGATACACTCTGTCAGCTATCATTTCTGTTTAGAACTGTTTCTAGATGTAACAGTCATGGAAAAGGGCGGAGGTTTCCACACTGCAGTCTACACTAAGGAAACAAACATAGGAATGTGCCTAAATGCCAACAGCGACTGTCCAGACAGGTACAAGAGGAGTGTTGTTACCGCATATGTCGACCGTGCTCTCAGCCACAGCTCAGAATGGAAGCAAGTCGACGAAGAACTCTGTAGGGTAAGGCAGGTCCTACTCAATAACGGCTTCTCCAATGGTTTCGTCGAAGACATCATAAGAAGGAAAGTGAAAAGCCATGCAACCTCTGAAGAGACAACTAACACAACACCTATACCCCCTATTAGACTATTTTACAGGAACATCTTTTCCACAGCTCATAAAACGGAGGAAAGGGTCCTGAAAGATATTGTTAATAGAAACGTTATCCCTACAGACAAAAATCAGAGGATACAACTGACCATTTACTATAAAACCAGAAAAACGGCCAGCCTACTCATGAGAAACTCTCCAGACACAAAACAGAACGCTTTGAAAGAGACTAACGTCGTCTATGCCTTCAAATGCCCTCTTGGGGACTGTAAGCTCCAAAAAACCCAGTATATAGGCAAGACAACAACATCTCTTTCTAGGCGTTTAACGACGCATGAGCAACAGGGCTCCATTAAGGAACATATAATCTCTTCCCACAACCAAACCATCGCCAGAGAAATCCTAGTAAACAACACAGAAATCATCGATAGATACAGCGATAGCAGGCAGCTTGACGTTTGCGAGGCACTACACATCAAGAAGTCAACACCAGCAATCAACAGCCAATTATTGCACAACTATATTCTACCCACCTCAAGACTTCGCTCCAATATAGAAGCATCAAGAAATATGGACCAATAGGCTTTCTACAAACACTTCTATTCAATATCCATTGTTTCGTGTTCTGTCTTGTGTTGATGAAATTAATACCCTATTAATACCACCTCTTGTTCTGTCATGTGTTGATGAAATTAATACCCTATTAATGCCACCACTTGTTCTGTCTTGTGTTAATGCCACATCACCCCTTCCACCTCACTCAAATGTAGATATAAAATCGGAGATGCGTAAGTTCTATTCAGTTGTGTATTTGTGAACTAAAGTCTTTGAAAATGTAATAAGTTTTACGAAACGCGCCCGTGTCGCGTCAGACTAGAAATAAAAATGAATTTTGGAGAATTGATTTTTGATTTACCTCCAACAGTGAAGCGTAATGTACGAAAAATTGAGAAAATTCGTGTTAGAATTATTAATCTTACTTTTTCGGTCATATTTAATAATACAGTATATGTCTACAGGAAAGACTGCTACCAAAATATACTAATATATATATATATATATATATATATATATATATATATATATATATATATATATATATATATATATATATATATATAAATATATATATATATATATATATATATATATATATATATATATATATATATATATATATATATATATATATATATATATATATATATATATATATATATATATATATATACTAGCTGTACCCGGCCATGCATTGCTGTGGCTTAGCAATGCATGTGCATTGCTGAACCACAGCAACCATCCATGTTCCCCAGTCCTCCCCACCATTCTCTCCTCACCCATCTCCTCGGCCTCCCAACCATTCCCCACTCCATCATCCCCTCTTCCTTCCCACCATGTCTAACTCCTCTGTCCTTTTGTCCTCCCCACCATTCTCTATTCCCCCATCCCCTCGTCCCCACCATCCCAAACTCCCCCATCCCCTCATTTTTTCCCCACCATTACCCCCTCCCCTGTCCCCTCGTCCTCCCCACCATCCTTCACTACCGTCCCCTCGTCATCCCTACTATTCCCCATTTCCTCGTCCGATGCCTTCCCAAATGGTCTGAGGTTCCCATCAGAAAATTGGGAACATCAAGTGATCTGATGTTCCCATCACTGAAATATTAGAAAAACAGTTAAAAAATTATATGAAAATATGAAAAAATAAAAAAATTAACTATACCCACGAAATGAACGGTATAGTAAACAATACAGCTCAATTTCAACGCAATTCACACAAAATAATTAAATCAAAATGAGAATAAATCAAAATCTATGAAAATTCAAATTATAAATGCAATCAGAAACATTGAAATGGAATTGTAACATATTTTGTATAGCATGTGTGTGTTGCACTTACAGGCAACAGATGGTACTGTTTGTCAAGAAAAGCATAGTCTTACCTTTCACAGGTGTTGCATCTATACTTATATTTACGAAATGAATGGCATGGTAAACAACACACCTTAATTCTAACACAATGTCACACAAAATAATTCAATAAAAAATAAAATAAATTGAAATCTATCAAAATATAATTAATCAATGCAATCGGAAACATTGAAATGGAATTTGTGACATATTTAGTATAGTCTGGTCGACGTACTAAGTCACTGTTCTGTAATACGAGGAAGTACTAAGTTACTAAGACAAGGAGGCCTGGTCGACGACCGGGCCGAGGGGACGCTAAGCCCCGGAAGCACCTCAAGGTAGCGTGAATGTTGCTATTATGTGCAACAGATGGCGCTGTTTTTCAAAAACGCGTGATTTTACCTGTCACATGGGTGGCATCTATATTGTATGTATATGAAAAGACGCGCCTATTTAAATGCAAAGTTGTATCAAAATTTCAAAGCAATCGGTGAAAAGCTTTTGGAGATTACAGCGTGTGTTGCTCTTACGTCCAACAGATGGTGCTGTTTTACAAAAAACGCATGTTTTTTCTTGTCACAGCTGAGGCATGTATATAGTAGATATATAAAAAGACGCGCCTATTCGAATGCAACGTTCTTTCAAAATTTCAAAGAAATAGGTAAAGAAGTTTCGAAGATTTTTTCACGCAAAAAAACATGAAAAACACAGTTTTTCAGAAAAAGCATGTTTTTACCATCACAGACGTGATATCTATATGGTATGTAAATAAAAACCTGACCCGGATTAGAATGGAACATTCTGTGAAAATTTCAAAGCAATTGGTGAAGAACTTTCGGAGATTAGCGATTTTGAACTAACGAACATTTTCATTTTTATTTATATAGATAGTTAAATAAGAGTATGTATGATATGTTGAGGAGGGAGGGCCCCCTACCTTGACAAGGATATGTTGAGGAGGAAGGGCCCTCCCCTACGTTTAGGAGACCAGGCTCTTAAGATGAGTAGTTAGGGGTATGGCATGTGAAAGAGGGGATAGGGTAGAGGGAAAGGAAGGGGAGCAGGCGGTAGCTTTTGTCTGATAGTGGGGTCTCATTCTTTTTTTTTTTAAACACGGTCTGTTTTATGTAGGAAAAAAAACGTATAACTTTCTCTCACAATTTTGTTTGTGTCGCGGATGTTCAATGACGGTGATTAGTTTTCACGTCAGACAGGCCTGTGTTGGCGGTAGAGCGTTTCAACAGCAAATGGTGTGTGTCAATGAGTTGTAAATGTTTTTTTTCTGTAAACAATGTGGGTGGGTCTCTCCCACACCTTGCTTGCTTGCTTGCTTCCAGAGCGGTACATACTCTGCAGCAGAAACACATGACCACATGCGTACATGTGTATCCACATAGACATGAGGTTCTCAGCACATACCAGCAGACCACATAGGATCGGTGAAAGCTCTTTGACAGCTCGCACAACAGTGGCATGGGCGCTCCCCCCCCTCACTTTGCTTCGCGTGCCTGGGTGGGGTGGCTCAATTCTGCGAAGTCTGACACACAACCGAGGGCGGGTCGTGGGTTTTGAAAGGGGTAAGCTGTTCAATCTTACCTCCGTAAGGGAAGGGGGGTGGGGGGGGGGGGAAGTCGTCAACAACACAGCACGCAGAACTTAAACATTTTGCCGCGCTGGGCGAATATCCTATTACCACACCAGTGCGGATAACGTCCATCAACCCTAATCATTTTCAAAGTCTACAGGGGAAGTCTGGGAGAAGATCACCCCGCCAGGGTTATCCCACCACTGCTGTTTACGTTAAGGACTGGCATTGTTACTATCAGCAGCGGACCACACCTGTCATCATCAATCACTTCTCGATTGACTGGGTTCGTTTCCTCCACCCACAAACGCGACGTCAGTTCACTGCGAGTCTTCATTCACAACACACCATACCGCTCCCCATCATGGAAAGACGAACTTTAACAGCCTGCATGAAATGCTGGCTGCTCTATATAGTAGGCATCCTTCAGTCTCGGGAGACTATGGAGTTGCGCCCTAGTTGTCAATCCTGGTGCAGCGTCTGGTGTGACTGATGAGGCCAATCCGAGAGTGGCAGTCCATCCCACACCGAGCACAAACGAAGTCCGATTCTGGTCTGTCTTCCTGGTTACCGGCTTTCCTTCTCTGTCTCTTTGCCTCCGATTTCTTGGCAAGTGACTCCTCGAACTTGGAGAGACCTCGTTGAACAGACTGCCTCCAGGCTGAACGGTCTGCAGCCAGTGTCTCCCATATAGCAAGATCGACGTCCATGGCTTTCAGGTCCCTTTTGCATACGTCTTTGTACCGTAGCTGGGGCTTGCCTACTGGACGCTTTCCCTGCCTCAGCTCTCCATACAGGAGATCCTTGGGGATCCTGCCGTCGCCCATTCGCACAACGTGCCCGAGCCAGCGCATTCGTCTCTGTTTCAGCATTGTGTACATGCTGGTGATTCTTGCTCTCCCCAAGACGTTGTTGTTTGTCACCTTGTCCTGCCAGGAGATGTCCAAGATGTGTCTAAGGCAGCGCATGTGGTAGGCATTCAGCCGTCTTTCCTGACGGGCACGGAGTGTCCAAGACTCACTGCCATAAAGGAGAGTGCTCAGGACACAGGATCTGTAAACCTGAATCTTAGTATACTCAGTCAGCCTATTGTTGGCCCACACTCTCTTTGTCAGTTTGGACATGGTAGTAGATGCCTTACCGATGCGTTTGTTTAGCTCCGTATCAAGAGAGAGGGAGTCAGAGATTGTGGAACCCAGGTACACGAAGTCGTGAACAACTTCCAGTTTGGAATCAGAGATGCCGATGTCAGGTGGGGAGTCCACTCCTTGTCCCATGACTTGTGTTTTCTTCAGACTGATGGTGAGTCCGAAAGCCTGAGAGGCCTCGCTGAAGCGGGTTATGAGCCGTTGGAGGTCTTCAGCTGAGTGGGCAGTGACTGCTGCGTCGTCGGCAAAGAGGAAGTCGCGCAGACACCTCAGCCGAACCTTTGTCTTGGCTCTCAGCCTGGCGAAGTTAAAGAGCTTCCCATCCGATCTGGTCCGGAGGTAAATGCCTTCCGTGACAGATCCGAAGGCGTGCCGCAGCATAACTGCGAAGAAAATCCCGAATAGGGTTGGAGCCAGTACGCAGCCCTGCTTTACTCCACTTCGGATGTCAAAGGCGCCTGATGTTAGGCCATCAAAGACCACGGTGCCCCTCATGTTCTCATGGAAAGATCTGATGATATATACCGTCTGCTCTATATACCGTCACCAAATCAACGCTGTCGTCTAGAATGTGAGTGCTGTGCAAAACCACCCTTAGGCCATTACGACATCAAATGCAAGTGATGTCAGAAGATTTTATGTGATAACCGTGAGTGTTACTCTTATTTATTATTCCACAGTTCATTTATTGCAACCACAGGTGAAATATCATGTGTAAACTATTCTATCTTATAGTGTGAGAATATTTACTTACCCAAATTATTACATTCCACACACTTAAATATGTTTCTTTTTTTTCAATTTCAGTTTACAAAAAGGTGAAGTGTCCATACTGTACACTACCGACCCCTCGAGGTGGGCAGTGTCGGAATGAAGCTTCACATAAACGTAAGCTTAATATAAATATATATATACTTTTCTTACCTGTATTACATTTTCATCATCATTCACTTGCAAGCAAACACCTGCATAATATTATTTTCCCCATACACCCATGCTGAATATCATTGTTCCATTTCAGGTTATAATCCCTAAATCAATCAACGGAGGTGACAGACATCGAGTGATTATCCCATCCGCTCCACACTCTGCTAAGGAGAGTTAATGTCACTCATGACCAACCGCCGACCCTTCAACAAGGGCAGCAGATGGAGCGCTGCGAGTCATTATCCCGTCCAGTTAACCCAACCTTAAGGTCTCATAGCCACACACCTGCTCAGCCCCCACACTGGGACATAAGTAAGTTAATGCCGACTTATTTCAGTCTATTTATTTCCTAAGCATATTATTTCCCACTAGACTGTTCCCTCACCTTTATATATATATATATATATATATATATATATATATATATATATATATATATATATATATATATATATATATATATATATATATATATATATATATATATATACATATATATATATATATATATATATATATATATATATATATATATATATATATATATATATATATATGTCGTACCTAGTAGCCAGAACGCACATCTCAGCCTACTATGCAAGGCCCGATTTGCCTAATAAGCCAGGTTTTCATGAATTAATGTTTTTTCGACTACCTAACCAACCTAACCTAACCTAACCTAACCTAACATTTTCGGCTACCTAACCTAACCTAACCTATAAAGATAGGTTAGGTTAGGTTAGGTAGGGTTGGTTAGGTTCAGTCATATATCTATATTAATTTTAACTTCAATAAAAAAAAAATTGACCTAATACATAATGAAATGGGTAGCTTTATCATTTCATAAGAAAAAAAAAAAGAAAATATATTAATTCATGAAAACTTGGCTTATTAGGCATATATATATATATATATATATATATATATATATATATATATATATATATATATATATATATATATATATATATATATATATATATATATATATATATATATATATATATGACAATGTCAGACCACGGAGGAAAAATGAAACAGGAAATTTCCTTAAGTACTTTCGTATATTAAATACATCTTCAGAAGGTTGACCTTCTGAAGATGTATTTAATATACGAAAGTACTTAAGGAAATTTCCTGTTTCATTTTTCCTCCGTGGTCTGACATTGTCACATTCTTAATCACGTGTTTATTTTCGTGATATACACACACACACATATATATATATATATATATATATATATATATATATATATATATATATATATATATATATATATATATATATATATATATATATATATATGTCGTACCTAGTAGCCAGAACACACTTCTCAGCCTAATATGCAAGGCCCAATTTGCCTAATAAGCCAAGTTTTCATGAATTAATGCTTTTCCGACTACCTAACCGAACCTAACCTAACTTTTTCGGCTACGTAACCTAACCTAATCTATAAAGATAGGTTGGGTTAGGTTAGGTAGGGTTGGTTAGGTTCGGCCATATATCTACGTTAATTTTAACTCCAATAAAATAAAATTGACCTCATACATAATGAAATGGGTAGCTTTATCATTTCATAAGAAAAGAATTAGAGAAAATATATTAATTCAGGAAAACTTGGCTTATTAGGCAAATTGGGCCTTGCAAAGTAGGCTGAGAAGTGCGTTCTGGCTACTAGGTACGACATTTATATATATATATATATATATATATATATATATATATATATATATATATATATATATATATATATATATATATATATATATATATATATATATATATATATATGCCTAATAAGCCAAGTTTTCATGAATTAATATATTTTCTCTATTTTTTTTCTTATGAAATGATAAAGCTACCCATTTCATTATGTATTAGGTATATATATATATATATATATATATATATATATATATATATATATATATATATATATATATATATATATATATATATATATATATATATGTCGTACCTAGTAGCCAGAACGCATTTCTCGGCCTACTATGCAAGGCCCGATTTGCCTAATAAGCCAAGTTTTCCTGAATTATTATATTTTCTCTAATTTTTTTTCTTTGAAATGATAAAGCTGCCCATTTCATTATGTATGAGGTAATTTTTTTTTATTGGAGTTAAAATTAACGTAGATATATGACCGAACCTAACCAACCTTACCTAACCTAATCTATCTTAATAGGCTAGGTTAGGTTAGGTAGCTGAAAAAGTTAGGTTAGGTTAGGTTATGTAGGTTAGGTAGTCAAAAAACAATTAATTCATGAAAACTTGGCTTATTATGCAAATCGGGCCTTGCATAGTAGGCAGAGAAGTGCGTTCTGGCTACTAGGTACGACATATATATATATATATATATATATATATATATATATATATATATATATATATATATATATATATATATATATATATATATGTCGTACCTAGTAGCCAGAACGCACTTCTCAGCCTACTATTCAAGGCCCAATTTGCCTAATAAGTCAAGTTTTCATGAATTAATTGTTTTTCGACTACCTAACCTACCTAACCTAACCTAACCTAACTTTTTCTGCTACCTAACCTAACCTAACCTATAAAGATAGGTTAGGTTAGGTTAGGTAGGGTTGGTTAGGTTCGGTCATATATCTACGTTAATTTTAACTCAAATAAAAAAAAATTGACCTCATACATAATGAAATGGGTAGCTTTATCATTTGATAAGAAAAAAATTAGAGAAAATATATTATTTCAGGAAAACTTGGCTTATTAGGCAAATCGGGCCTTGCATAGTAGGCCGAATACGACGTTCTGGCTACTAGGTACGACATATATATATATATATATATATATATATATATATATATATATATATATATATATATATATATTTAGTATATTTTGGTAGCAGTCTTTCCTGTAGACATATTTTATTAAATATGACCGAAAAAGTAAGATTAATAATTCTAACACGAATTTTCTCAATCTTTCGTACATTATGCTTCACTGTTGGAGGTAAATCAAAAATCACTTCTCCAAAATTCATTTTTATTTCTAGTCTGACGCGACACTGCCGCGTTTCGTAAAACTTATTACATTTTCAAAGACTTCACAAATACACAACTGATTAGAACTTGCGTTTCCCTGATTTTATATCTACATTTGAGTGAGGTGGGAAGGGTGATGTGGCATTACATTTGAGTAAGGTGGGAAGGATGATGTGGCATTAGAGGATATTAATAGGGTATTAAAAGTATCAACACAAGACAGAACACGAAACAATGGATATTGAATAGAAGTGTTTGTAGAAAGCCTATTGGTCCATATTTCTTGATGCTTCTATATTGGAGCGGAGTCTTGAGGTGGGTAGAATATAGTTGTGCAATAATTGGCTGTTGATTGCTGGTGTTGACTTCTTGATGTGTAGTGCCTCGCAAACGTCGAGCCGCCTGCTATCGCTGTATCTATCGATGATTTCTGTGTTGTTTACTAGGATTTCTCTGGCGATGGTTTGGTTATGGGAAGAGATTATATGTTCCTTAATGGAGCCCTGTTGTTTATGCATCGTTAAACGCCTAGAAAGAGATGTTGTTGTCTTGCCTATATACTGGGTTTTTTGGAGCTTACAGTCCCCAAGTGGGCATTTGAAGGCATAGACGACGTTAGTCTCTTTTAAAGCGTTCTGTTTCGTGTCTGGAGAGTTTCTCATGAGTAGGCTGGCCGTTTTTCTGGTTTTATAGTAAATCGTCAGTTGTATCCTCTGATTTTTGTCTGTAGGGATAACGTTTCTATTAACAATATCTTTCAGGACCCTTTCCTCTGTTTTATGAGCTGTGGAAAAGAAGTTCCTGTAAAATAGTCTAATAGGGGGTATAGGTGTTGTGTTAGTTGTCTCTTCGGAGGTTGCATGGCTTTTCACTTTCCTTCTTATGATGTCTTCGATGAAACCATTGGAGAAGCCGTTATTGACTAGAACCTGCCTTACCCTACAGAGTTCTTCGTCGACTTGCTTCCATTCTGAGCTGTGGCTGAGAGCACGGTCGACGTATGCGTTAACAACACTCCTCTTGTACCTGTCAGGGCAGTCGCTGTTGGCATTTAGGCACATTCCTATGTTTGTTCCCTTTGTGTAGACTGCAGTGTGGAAACCTCCGCCCTTTTCCATGACTGTTACATCTAGAAAAGGCAGCTTCCCATCCTTTTCCGTCTCGTAAGTGAAACGCAGCACGGAACTCTGCTCAAATGCCTCCTTCAGCTCCTGCAGATGTCTGACATCAGGTACCTGTGTAAAAATGTCGTCAACATACCTGCAGTATATGGCCGGTTTCAAGTTCATGTCGACTAAGACTTTTTGCTCGATGGTACCCATGTAGAAGTTTGCAAACAGGACACCTAGGGGAGAACCCATAGCGACCCCATCTACTTGCTTATACATGTGCCCATCCGGGCTCAAGAAGGGTGCCTCTTTAGTACAAGCTTGGAGTAGTTTCCTCAGAATACTTTCTGGCATGTCAAGAGGAGTACAGGCTGGATCACGATACACTCTGTCGGCTATCATTCCGATTGTCTCGTCCACAGGTACGTTGGTGAACAGCGATTCTACGTCCAACGAGGCTCTTATCCCTGTGGCCCGTGCGCCCCGCAGTAAGTCCACAAATTCCTTTGGAGACTTCAGGCTGAAGGCGCAAGGAACATAAGGAGTCAGCAGGCCGTTGAGTCGCTTCGCCAATCTGTACGTGGGTGTGGGTATCTGGCTAATGATTGGCCGAAGTGGGTTTCCAGGCTTGTGCGTCTTGACATTTCCATACGCATATCCAGGTTTATATTCCCCAATGATCTTTGGCAGGTGGAGTCCGGATTTCTTGGCGTTCACAGTTTCGATCAGTTTGTTGACCTTTGCTTTTAATTCGGCTGTAGTGTCCTTCGTTACCCTTTGGAACTTAGTTTGGTCAGAGAGTATGATGTTCATTTTCGCCAGATATTCGTCTTTTTTAAGAATGACATATATTGGCGACTTGTCACCTCTCCTGACAACTATCTCCTTGTTCTCACGAAGGCTTTTAGCTGCCGCTCTAAGCTCGGGGGACAGTATGGTGCTTCTGTAGTTGCCTCGATTCTTTCCTCCTTCTGCAATAAGTTCTGCTTGTAAGGTATCTTTGGTAGTGACCTTCTTTTGTGTCTCGAGGTCGAATATGTCGTCCGTTCTTTTCCACAGCTCATAAAACAGAGGAAAGGGTCCTGAAAGATATTGTTAATAGAAACGTTATCCCTACAGACAAAAATCAGAGGATACAACTGACGATTTACTATAAAACCAGAAAAACGGCCAGCCTACTCATGAGAAACTCTCCAGACACGAAACAGAACGCTTTAAAAGAGACTAACGTCGTCTATGCCTTCAAATGCCCACTTGGGGACTGTAAGCTCCAAAAAACCCAGTATATAGGCAAGACAACAACATCTCTTTCTAGGCGTTTAACGATGCATAAACAACAGGGCTCCATTAAGGAACATATAATCTCTTCCCATAACCAAACCATCGCCAGAGAAATCCTAGTAAACAACACAGAAATCATCGATAGATACAGCGATAGCAGGCGGCTCGACGTTTGCGAGGCACTACACATCAAGAAGTCAACACCAGCAATCAACAGCCAATTATTGCACAACTATATTCTACCCACCTCAAGACTCCGCTCCAATATAGAAGCATCAAGAAATATGGACCAATAGGCTTTCTACAAACACTTCTATTCAATATCCATTGTTTCGTGTTCTGTCTTGTGTTGATACTTTTAATACCCTATTAATATCCTCTAATGCCACATCATCCTTCCCACCTTACTCAAATGTAATGCCACATCACCCTTCCCACCTCACTCAAATGTAGATATAAAATCAGGGAAACGCAAGTTCTAATCAGTTGTGTATTTGTGAAGTCTTTGAAAATGTAATAAGTTTTACGAAACGCGCCCGTGTCGCGTCAGACTAGAAATAAAAATGAATTTTGGAGAAGTGATTTTTGATTTACCTCCAACAGTGAAGCATAATGTACGAAAGATTGAGAAAATTCGTGTTAGAATTATTAATCTTACTTTTTCGGTCATATTTAATAAAATATATATATATATATATATATATATATATATATATATATATATATATATATATATATATATATATATATATATATATATATATATATATATATGACCGAAAAAGACAGGTACAAGAGGAGTGTTGTTAACACTTATGTCGACCGTGCTCTCAGCCACAACTCAGAATGGAAACAAGTCGACGAAGAACTCTGTAGGGTAAGGCAGATCCTAGTCAACAACGGCTTCTCCAATGGTTTCGTTGAAGACATCATATGAAGGAAAGTGAAACGCCATGTAACCTCTGAAGAGACAACTAACACAACACCTATACCCCCTATTAGACTATTTTACAGGAACTTCTTTTCCACAGCTCATAAAACGGAGGAAAGGGTCCTGAAAGATATTGTTAATAGAAACGTTATCCCTACAGAGAAAAATCAGAAGATACATCTGACGATTTGCTATAAAACCAAGAAAACGGCCAACCTACTCATGAGAAACTCTGCAGACACAAAGCAGAACGCTTTAAAAGAGACCAACGTCGTCTATGCCTTCAAATGCCCTCTGGGGGACTGTAAGCCTAAAAAAACTCAGTATATAGGCAAGACAACAACATCTCTTTCCAGGCGTTTAACGATGCATAAGCAACAGGGCTCCATTAAGGAACATATAATTTCTTCCCACAACCAAACCATCATCAGAGAAATCTTAGAAAACAACACAGAAATCATCGATAGATACAGCGATAGCAGGCGGCTTGACATCTGCGAGGCACTACACATCAAGAAGTCAACACCAGCAACCAACATCCAATTAATGCACAACTATATTCTACCCACCCACTTCAAGACTCCGCTCCAATATAGAAGCATCAAGAAATATGGGCCAATAGGCCCTCTGCAATTACTTCCATTCTTACCTTCAATACCCATTGTTTCGTGTTCTGGCTTGTGTTGAAAGTTAGTTTTCATCTAATCCAAAACTGTTGTAACATATCACCTCACCCAAATGCAGGTATAAAAAATCGAAGATGTTCAAGCTCTATTCAGTTATAAGTTGTGTGTGTGTGTAAACTAAAGTCTTTGAAAATGTATTAAGTTTTACGAAACGCGCTCAAGTGTTGTGTCAGCCTAGAAATAAAAATGAATTTTGGAGAATTGATTTTTCATTTACCATCAACAGTGAAAAGAAACATAAGAAAGATCGAGAAAATTCGTGTTAGAATTATTAATCTTACTTTTTCGGTCATATTTAATAATATATATGCTACAGGAAAGACTGCTACCAAATTATACTAAAATATATACATATATACATATATATATACATATATACATATATATATATATATATATATATATATGTATATATATATAATGTGTGTGTATATATATATATATATGCAAACAAGCCTGAATGGTCCCCAGGACTATATACAACTGAAAACTCACACCCCAGAAGTGACTCGAACCCATACTGCCAGAAGCAACGCAACTGGTATGTACAGGGACGCCTTAATCCGCTTGACCATCACGACCGGATTTAAGGAAGTGATAGCCTAAGCTATTTGAACCACTTCCCCGCCGGAACTCGGATAGTAATCTTGGACATAGCATTTTATCAAATCACCTCATTCTTTGGGGCAACACGTGAGGAACACAAATGCAAACAAGCCTGAATGGTCCCCAGGACTATATACAACTGAAAACTCACACCCCAGAAGTGACTCGAACCCATACTGCCAGAAGCAACGCAACTGGTATGTACAGGGACATACCAGTCCCTGTGCAACTGGTATGTACAGGGACATTACCAGATGGTAATTTCGGGGCAAGTGAGGGGTCATAAATGACCCCTCACTTGCTCTAGTGCTCTTGGGAGGTGGTGATCTTTGGTGTATTTAAATACTCCGAAATTACCATCTCTTTTAAGGGTCTGAGCAGGTGGTGGAGCGGGTTAAGGCGTACCTGTTATACCAGTTGCTGGAAGGCTTCTGTGCTGGCTAGGGTTCGAGTCTCCTGGTGGGAAAGTGTTCTAAAGTTGTATACTTCACTCTCGTGTTTAGGAGAGTTGTGCCTTAATCAGAGACACTGTGTCTTCCCATATTAACAGGGACTTGATGAAATAAACGTATAAATGACCCCTCACTTGCTCTAGTGCTCTTGGGAGGTGGTGATCTTTGGTGTATTTAAATACTCCGAAATTACCATCTCTTTTAAGGGTCTGAGCAGGTGGTGGAGCGGGTTAAGGCGTACCTGTTATGCCAGTTGCTGGAAGGCTTCTGTGCTGGCTAGGGTTCGAGTCTCCTGGTGGGAAAGTGTTCTAAAGTTGTATACTTCACTCTCGTGTTTAGGAGAGTTGTGCCTTAAGCAGAGACACTCTGTCTTCCCATATTAACAGGGACTTGATGAAATAAACGTATAAATGACCCCTCACTTGCTCTAGTGCTCTTGGGAGGTGGTGATCATTGGTGTATTTAAATACTCCGAAATTACCATCTCTTTTAAGGGTCTGAGCAGGTGGTGGAGCGGGTTAAGGCGTACCTGTTATGCCAGTTGCTGGAAGGCTTCTGTGCTGGCTAGGGTTCGAGTCTCCTGGTGGGAAAGTGTTCTAAAGTTGTATACTTCACTCTCGTGTTTAGGAGAGTTGTGCCTTAAGCAGAGACACTGTGTCTTCCCATATTAACAGGGACTTGATGAAATAAACGTATAAATGACCCCTTACTTGCTCTAGTGCTCTTGGGAGGTGGTGATCTTTGGTGTATTTAAATACTCCGAAATTACCATCTCTTTTAAGGGTCTAAGCAGGTGGTGGAGCGGGTTAAGGCGTACCTGTTATGCCAGTTGCTGGAAGGCTTCTGTGCTGGCTAGGGTTCGAGTCTCCTGGTGGGAAAGTGTTCTAAAGTTGTATACTTCACTCTCGTGTTTAGGAGAGTTGTGCCTTAAGCAGAGACACTGTGTCTTCCCATATTAACAGGGACTTGATGAAATAAACGTATAAATGACCCCTCACTTGCTCTAGTGCTCTTGGGAGGTGGTGATCTTTGGTGTATTTAAATACTCCGAAATTACCATCTCTTTTAAGGGTCTGAGCAGGTGGTGGAGCGGGTTAAGGCGTACCTGTTATGCCAGTTGCTGGAAGGCTTCTGTGCTGGCTAGGGTTCGAGTCTCCTGGTGGGAAAGTGTTCTAAAGTTGTATACTTCACTCTCGTGTTTAGGAGAGTTGTGCCTTAAGCAGAGACACTGTGTCTTCCCATATTAACAGGGACTTGATGAAATAAACGTATAAATGACCCCTCACTTGCTCTAGTGCTCTTGGGAGGTGGTGATCTTTGGTGTATTTAAATACTCCGAAATTACCATCTCTTTTAAGGGTCTGAGCAGGTGGTGGAGCGGGTTAAGGCGTACCTGTTATGCCAGTTGCTGGAAGGCTTCTGTGCTGGCTAGGGTTCGAGTCTCCTGGTGGGAAAGTGTTCTAAAGTTGTATACTTCACTCTCGTGTTTAGGAGAGTTGTGCCTTAAGCAGAGACACTGTGTCTTCCCATATTAACAGGGACTTGATGAAATAAACGTATAAATGACCCCTCACTTGCTCTAGTGCTCTTGGGAGGTGGTGATCTTTGGTGTATTTAAATACTCCAAAATTACCATCTCTTTTAAGGGTCTGAGCAGGTGGTGGAGCGGGTTAAGGCGTACCTGTTATGCCAGTTGCTGGAAGGCTTCTGTGCTGACTAGGGTTCGAGTCTCCTGGTGGGAAAGTGTTCTAAAGTTGTATACTTCACTCTCGTGTTTAGGAGAGTTGTGCCTTAAGCAGAGACACTCTGTCTTCCCATATTAACAGGGACTTGATGAAATAAACGTATAAATGACCCCTCACTTGCTCTAGTGCTCTTGGGAGGTGGTGATCTTTGGTGTATTTAAATACTCCGAAATTACCATCTCTTTTAAGGGTCTGAGCAGGTGGTGGAGCGGGTTAAGGCGTACCTGTTATGCCAGTTGCTGGAAGGCTTCTGTGCTGGCTAGGGTTCGAGTCTCCTGGTGGGAAAGTGTTCTAAAGTTGTATACTTCACTCTCGTGTTTAGGAGAGGTGTGCCTTAATCAGAGACACTGTGTCTTCCCATATTAACAGGGACTTGATGAAATAAACGTATAAATGACCCCTCACTTGCTCTAGTGCTCTTGGGAGGTGGTGATCTTTGGTGTATTTAAATACTCCGAAATTACCATCTCTTTTAAGGGTCTGAGCAGGTGGTGGAGCGGGTTAAGGCGTACCTGTTATGCCAGTTGCTGGAAGGCTTCTGTGCTGGCTAGGGTTCGAGTCTCCTGGTGGGAAAGTGTTCTAAAGTTGTATACTTCACTCTCGTGTTTAGGAGAGTTGTGCCTTAAGCAGAGACACTCTGTCTTCCCATATTAACAGGGACTTGATGAAATAAACGTATAAATGACCCCTCACTTGCTCTAGTGCTCTTGGGAGGTGGTGATCTTTGGTGTATTTAAATACTCCGAAATTACCATCTCTTTTAAGGGTCTGAGCAGGTGGTGGAGCGGGTTAAGGCGTACCTGTTATGCCAGTTGCTGGAAGGCTTCTGTGCTGGCTAGGGTTCGAGTCTCCTGGTGGGAAAGTGTTCTAAAGTTGTATACTTCACTCTCGTGTTTAGGAGAGTTGTGCCTTAAGCAGAGACACTGTGTCTTCCCATATTAACAGGGACTTGATGAAATAAACGTATAAATGACCCCTCACTTGCTCTAGTGCTCTTGGGAGGTGGTGATCTTTGGTGTATTTAAATACTCCGAAATTACCATCTCTTTTAAGGGTCTAAGCAGGTGGTGGAGCGGGTTAAGGCGTACCTGTTATGCCAGTTGCTGGAAGGCTTCTGTGCTGGCTAGGGTTCGAGTCTCCTGGTGGGAAAGTGTTCTAAAGTTGTATACTTCACTCTCGTGTTTAGGAGAGTTGTGCCTTAAGCAGAGACACTGTGTCTTCCCATATTAACAGGGACTTGATGAAATAAACGTATAAATGACCCCTCACTTGCTCTAGTGCTCTTGGGAGGTGGTGATCTTTGGTGTATTTAAATACTCCGAAATTACCATCTCTTTTAAGGGTCTGAGCAGGTGGTGGAGCGGGTTAAGGCGTACCTGTTATGCCAGTTGCTGGAAGGCTTCTGTGCTGGCTAGGGTTCGAGTCTCCTGGTGGGAAAGTGTTCTAAAGTTGTATACTTCACTCTCGTGTTTAGGAGAGTTGTGCCTTAAGCAGAGACACTGTGTCTTCCCATATTAACAGGGACTTGATGAAATAAACGTATAAATGACCCCTCACTTGCTCTAGTGCTCTTGGGAGGTGGTGATCTTTGGTGTATTTAAATACTCCGAAATTACCATCTCTTTTAAGGGTCTGAGCAGGTGGTGGAGCGGGTTAAGGCGTACCTGTTATGCCAGTTGCTGGAAGGCTTCTGTGCTGGCTAGGGTTCGAGTCTCCTGGTGGGAAAGTGTTCTAAAGTTGTATACTTCACTCTCGTGTTTAGGAGAGTTGTGCCTTAAGCAGAGACACTGTGTCTTCCCATATTAACAGGGACTTGATGAAATAAACGTATAAATGACCCCTCACTTGCTCTAGTGCTCTTGGGAGGTGGTGATCTTTGGTGTATTTAAATACTCCAAAATTACCATCTCTTTTAAGGGTCTGAGCAGGTGGTGGAGCGGGTTAAGGCGTACCTGTTATGCCAGTTGCTGGAAGGCTTCTGTGCTGACTAGGGTTCGAGTCTCCTGGTGGGAAAGTGTTCTAAAGTTGTATACTTCACTCTCGTGTTTAGGAGAGTTGTGCCTTAAGCAGAGACACTCTGTCTTCCCATATTAACAGGGACTTGATGAAATAAACGTATAAATGACCCCTCACTTGCTCTAGTGCTCTTGGGAGGTGGTGATCTTTGGTGTATTTAAATACTCCGAAATTACCATCTCTTTTAAGGGTCTGAGCAGGTGGTGGAGCGGGTTAAGGCGTACCTGTTATGCCAGTTGCTGGAAGGCTTCTGTGCTGGCTAGGGTTCGAGTCTCCTGGTGGGAAAGTGTTCTAAAGTTGTATACTTCACTCTCGTGTTTAGGAGAGGTGTGCCTTAAGCAGAGACACTGTGTCTTCCCATATTAACAGGGACTTGATGAAATAAACGTATAAATGACCCCTCACTTGCTCTAGTGCTCTTGGGAGGTGGTGATCTTTGGTGTATTTAAATACTCCGAAATTACCATCTCTTTTAAGGGTCTGAGCAGGTGGTGGAGCGGGTTAAGGCGTACCTGTTATGCCAGTTGCTGGAAGGCTTCTGTGCTGGCTAGGGTTCGAGTCTCCTGGTGGGAAAGTGTTCTAAAGTTGTATACTTCACTCTCGTGTTTAGGAGAGTTGTGCCTTAATCAGAGACACTGTGTCTTCCCATATTAACAGGGACTTGATGAAGTAAACGTATAAATGACCCCTCACTTGCTCTAGTGCTCTTGGGAGGTGGTGATCTTTGGTGTATTTAAATACTCCGAAATTACCATCTCTTTTAAGGGTCTGAGCAGGTGGTGGAGCGGGTTAAGGCGTACCTGTTATGCCAGTTGCTGGAAGGCTTCTGTGCTGGCTAGGGTTCGAGTCTCCTGGTGGGAAAGTGTTCTAAAGTTGTATACTTCACTCTCGTGTTTAGGAGAGTTGTGCCTTAAGCAGAGACACTGTGTCTTCCCATATTAACAGGGACTTGATGAAATAAACGTATAAATGACCCCTCACTTGCTCTAGTGCTCTTGGGAGGTGGTGATCTTTGGTGTATTTAAATACTCCGAAATTACCATCTCTTTTAAGGGTCTGAGCAGGTGGTGGAGCGGGTTAAGGCGTACCTGTTATGCCAGTTGCTGGAAGGCTTCTGTGCTGGCTAGGGTTCGAGTCTCCTGGTGGGAAAGTGTTCTAAAGTTGTATACTTCACTCTCGTGTTTAGGAGAGTTGTGCCTTAAGCAGAGACACTGTGTCTTCCCATATTAACAGGGACTTGATGAAATAAACGTATAAATGACCCCTCACTTGCTCTAGTGCTCTTGGGAGGTGGTGATCTTTGGTGTATTTAAATACTCCGAAATTACCATCTCTTTTAAGGGTCTGAGCAGGTGGTGGAGCGGGTTAAGGCGTACCTGTTATGCCAGTTGCTGGAAGGCTTCTGTGCTGGCTAGGGTTCGAGTCTCCTGGTGGGAAAGTGTTCTAAAGTTGTATACTTCACTCTCGTGTTTAGGAGAGTTGTGCCTTAAGCATAGACACTGTGTCTTCCCATATTAACAGGGACTTGATGAAATAAACATATAAATGACCCCTCACTTGCTCTAGTGCTCTTGGAAGGTGGTGATCTTTGGTGTATTTAAATACTCCAAAATTACCATCTCTTTTAAGGGTCTGAGCAGGTGGTGAAGCGGGTTAAGGCGTACCTGTTATGCCAGTTGCTGGAAGGCTTCTGTGCTGGCTAGGGTTCGAGTCTCCTGGTGGGAAAGTGTTCTAAAGTTGTATATATATATATATATATATATATATTATATATATATATATATATATATATATATATATATATATATATATATATATATATATATATATATATATATATATATATATATATATATATATATATATATATATTGGTGCGGAGTCTTGAAGTGTCTTCAAGACTCCGTACCAATATAGAAGCATCAAGAAATAAGGCCCAATAGGCCCGTTGCAGTTACTTCCATTTTTCCCTTTAACTTACAAAATATTATACCCATTGTTTCGTGTTCTGTCTTGTGTTGAAAGATTGTTTTCACCTCATCCAAAACTGTTGTAACATATCAACTCACCCAAATGCAGGTATAAAATCGAAGCTGTTTAAACTCTGTTCAGTTATAGTTGTGTGTGTGTAAACTAAAGTCTTTGAAAATGTAACAAGTTTTACGAAACGCGTTTAAGTGTCGCGTCAGACTAGAAATAAAAATGAATTTTGGAGAATTGATTTTTAGGTTACCATCAACAGTGAAAAGAAATATAAAAAACATTGAGAAAAAAATTCGTGTTGGAATTATTAATCTTACTTTTTCGGTCATATTTAATAATATATGTCTACAGGAAAGACTGCTACCAAAATATACTAATATATATATACATATATATATATACATATATATATATATATATATATATATATATATATATATATATATATATATATATATATATATATATATATATATATATACATATATATATATATATATATATATATATATATATATATATATATATATATATATATATAATCTTTGGACAACACCCACCAGTGGGCCTCGAACCCAGAAAGCACAACTACCTTCCAGTAGCTGCCATAACTAGTACGCCTTAACCCACTACACCATCAGACCCTTCAAAAGAAGTAGAGACTTCGAGATATATATACACCTCAAATATCTCCACTTCCCGAGGGCACTAGATAAGTGAGAGGTTACTATACGTTTTTTCATCAAACCACTGTTAATGTGAGAGAACTCGTGTCCATACTATAAGCCTATACTTGCATAAACCACAAGTGAAGATTAACAATCTTTGGACAACACCCACCAGTGGGCCTCGAACCCAGAAAGCACAACTACCTTCCAGTAGCTGCCATAACTAGTACGCCTTAACTCACTACACCATCAGACCCTACAAAAGAAGTAGAGACTTCGAGATATATATACACCTCAAATATCTCCACTTCCCGAGGGCACTAGACAAGTGAGAGGTTACTATACGTTTTTTCATCAAAAATTATATATATATAATATATATATGTATATATATATATATATATATATATATATATATATATATATATATATATATATATATATATATATATATATATATATATATATATATATATATATATATATTAGTATATTTTGGTAGCAGTCTTTCCTCTAGACATATATTATTAAATATAACCGAAAAAGTAAGATTAATAATTCTAACACGAATTTTCTCAATCTTTCGTACATTTCTTTTCACTGTTGGAGGTAAATCAAAAATCAATTCTCCAAAATTCATTTTTATTTCTAGTCTGACGCGACACGAGCGCGTTTCGTAAAACTTATTACATTTTCAAAGACTTTAGTTTACAAAAAGCGCTTTAGTTTACAATAAGTTTTACGAAATGCGCTCGTGTCGCGTCAGACACGAGCGCATCGCCCTTCCCCTCTCACATCCCGAACAGATCACTATCACTACCTCCACCACTAATAACAATCACCACCACAATACTCACTACCATCACCACTAACCACCATTATCCACCATCACGAACACAATACTCACCACCATCACCATCACAGTACTAACCACGATCACCACCACAATACTCACAACCACCACAATACTCATCACCACCTCAATACTAGCCACAATCACCACCTCAATACTAGCCACAATCATCGCCGCAATACTCACCACCATAAACAATATCCTTGTCTCTAAAGTTCTTCTTGCACCACTCTGGGTCATCACTAATCACAACGAACACCGGATTGTTTGTTCTGAGGAAAACAAGAACACATCTTAGTGCTTCTGTGCGTTAGAAACACCACAGCCTGATCTCTTACGTTAGTGGGCATAAATCATTAGTTGATATATTATGGAGGTTAAAAACATCATTGGTTGATGTATTATGTGAGTTACAAATATCACTGGCTGATCTATTATGTCAGCTACAAAAATAAATGGTTGATATATTATGTTGGTAACATTTATCACTGGGTGATCTATTATGTCGGTTTCATATATCACTGGGTAATCTTTTATTTGGGATTCATATATCACTGGTTAATCTTTTATGTATGTTACATATATCACTGACTAATCTATTCTGTATGTTACATATATAACTGGGTAATCAATTATGTATGCTACATATATAACTGGGTAATCAATTATGTATGTTACATATGTCAATTGCTGATCTATTATGTGGGATATAAATATATGATCTAATATGTGGTGTATAAATTTCTGATCGATTATGTGGGGTACAAACATCAATAGATGTGTGATATACTATGTGGGTTAAAACTATCACTGGCTGATCTGTAATGTGGGTTACAAATATCACTCTCCAATGTATTATATGGAGTACAAACTTCACGGGTTGACTATTTAAAGGTAAGACACAAAACGACTATTTTAGGTAACACAAAAGGCTTATCTATTAGATAGTTTACAAACATCACTAGATGTGCTATTATGTGGACTACAAAAATAACTGACTGATCTACTGTGCGGGTTACAAACCTCACTAGCTGACCACAACAGGCCATTGTCTAGGCATGTATGGGTTGTGGAGTATGTGTATGTAATGTATGTATGTATGTATGTATGTATGTATGTATGTATGTATGTATGTATGTATGAATGTAGTATGTATGTATGTATGTATGTATGTATGTATGTATGTATGTATGTATGTATGTATGTATGTATGTATGAATGTATGTATGTATGTATGTATGTATGTATGTATGTATGTATGTATGTATGTATGTATGTATGTATGTATGTATGTATGAATGTATGTATGTATGTATGTATGTATGTATGTATGTATGTATGTATGTATGTATGTATGTATGTATGTATGCATGCATGTATGTATGTATGTATGTATGTATGTATGTATGTATGTATGTATGTATGTATGTATGTATGTATGTATGTATGTATATATGTATGTATGTATGTATGTATGTATATATGTATGCATGCATGCATGTATGTATGTATGTATGTATGTATGTATGCATGTATGTATGTATGTATGTATGTATGTATGTATGTATGTATGTATGTATGTATGTATGTATGTACGTATGTATGAATGTATGTATGTATGTATGTATGTATGTATGTATGTATGTATGTATGTATGTATGAATGTAGTATGTATGTATGTATATATGTATGTATGTATGTATGTATGTATATATGTATGCATGCATGCATGTATGTATGTATGTATGTATGTATGAATGTATGTATGTATGTATGTATGTATGTATGTATGTATGTATGTATGTATGTATGTATGTATGTATGTATGTATGTATGTATGTATGTACTCACCTAGTTGTACTCACCTAGTTGTGCTTGCGGGGGTTGAGCTCTGGCTCTTTGGTCCCGCCTCTCAACCGTCAATCAACAGGTGTACAGATTCCTGAGCCTATCGGGCTCTGTCATATCTACACTTGAAACTGTGTATGAAGTCAGCCTCCACCACATCACCCCCTAATGCATTTCATTTGTCAACCACTCTGACACTAAAAAGTTCTTTCTAATATCTCTGTGGCTCATTTGGGCACTCAGTTTCCACCTGTGTCCCCTTGTGCGTGTTCCCCTTGTGTTAAATAGACTGTCTTTATCTACCCTATCAATTCCCTTCAGAATCTTGAATGTGGTGATCATGTCCCCCCTAACTCTTCTGTCTTCCAGCGAAGTGAGGTTTAATTCCCGTAGTCTCTCCTCGTAGCTCATACCCCTCAGCTCGGGTACTAGTCTGGTGGCAAACCTTTGAACCTTTTCCAGTTTAGTCTTATCCTTGACTAGATATGGACTCCATGCTGGGGCTGCATACTCCAGGATTGGCCTGACATATGTGGTATACAAAGTTCTGAATGATTCTTTACACAAATTTCTGAATGCCGTTCGTATGTTGGCCAGCCTGGCATATGCCGCTGATGTTATCCGCTTGATATGTGCTGCAGGAGACAGGTCTGGCGTGATATCAACCCCCAAGTCTTTTTCCTTCTCTGACTCCTGAAGAATTTCCTCTCCCAGATGATACCTTGTATCTGGCCTCCTGCTCCCTACACCTATCTTCATTACATTACATTTGGTTGGGTTAAACTCTAACAACCATTTGTTCGACCATTCCTTCAGCTTGTCTAGGTCTTCTTGAAGCCTCAAACAGTCCTCTTCTGTTTTAATCCTTCTCATAATTTTAGCATCGTCCGCAAACATTGAGAGAAATGAATCGATACCCTCCGGGAGATCATTTACATATATATTAGAAACAAGATAGGACCGAGTACAGAGCCCTGTGGGACTCCACTGGTGACTTCACGCCAATCGGAGGTCTCACCCCTCACCGTAACTCTCTGCTTCCTATTGCTTAGATACTCCCTTATCCACTGGAGCACCTTACCAGCTACACCTGCCTGTCTCTCCAGCTTATGTACCAGCCTCTTATGCGGTACTGTGTCAAAGGCTTTCCGACAATCCAAGAAAATGCAGTCCGCCCAGCCCTCTCTTTCTTGCTTAATCTGTGTCACCTGATCGTAGAATTCTATCAAGCCTGTAAGGCAAGATTTACCCTCCCTGAATCCATGTTGGCGATTTGTCACGAAGTCCCTTCTCTCCAGATGTGTTACCAGGTTTTTTCTCACGATCTTCTCCATCACCTTGCATGGTATACAAGTCAAGGACACTGGCCTGTAGTTCAGTGCCTCTTGTCTGTTGCTCTTTTTGTATATTGGGACCACATTCGCCGTCTTCCATATTTCTGGTAGGTCTCCCGTCTCTAGTGACTTACTATACACTATGGAGAGTGGCAAGCAAAGTGCCTCTGCACACTCTTTCAGTACCCATGGTGAGATCCCATCTGGATCAACAGCCTTTCTAACATCCAGATCCAGCAGGTGTCTCTTGACCTCCTCTCTCGTAATTTCGAACTCCTCCAAGGCCGCCTGGTTTACCTCCCTTTCTCCTAGCACAGTGACCTCAACCTGTATGTATGTATGTATGTATGTATGTATGTATGTATGTATGTATGTATGTATGTATGTATGTATGTATGTATGTATGTATGTATGTATGCATGCATGCATGCATGCAAGCATGCATGTATGTATGTATGTATGTATGTATGTATGTATGTATGTATGTATGTATGTATGTATGTATGTATGTATGTATGTATGTATGTATGTATGTATGTATGTATGAATGTACTCACCTAACTGTGCTTGCGGGGTTGAGCTCTGGCTCTTTGGTCCCACCTCTCAACCGTCAATCAACAGGTGTACAGGTTCCTGAGCCTATTGGGCTCTATCATATCTGCACTTGAAACTGTGTATGGAGTCAGCCTCCACCACATCACTGCCTAATGCATTCCATTCGTCAACCACTCTGACACTAAAAAAGTACTTTCTAATATCTCTGTGGCTCATTTGGGCACTCAGTTTCCACCTGTGTTCCCTAGTGCGTGTGCCCCTTGTGTTAAATAGCCTGTCGTTATCTACCCTATCAATTCCCTTGAGAATCTTGAATGTGGTGATCATGTCCCCCTAACTGTACATATGTGTATATGTGTATATGTATGTATGTATGTATGTATGTGTGTATGTATGTATGTATGTATGTATGTATGTATGTATGTATGTATGTATGTATGTATGTATGTATGTATGTATGTATGTATGTATGTATGTATGTTTGTATGTATGTATGTAGTATGTATGTATGTATGAATCACCAAGTTGTGCTTGCGGGGGTTGAGCTCTGGCTCTTTCAGCCCGCCTCTCAACTGTCAATCATTCAACTGATTTTTGACACACACACACACTCACACACTCACCCACCCACACTCACACACACACACACACACACACACACACACACACACACACACACACACACACACACACACACACACACACACACACACACACACACACACACACACACACACACACACACACACACACACACACACACACACACACACACACCTTGAGTTTTGGCCAGAGCCATAAGGTAGTGAAGAAAAACAGTTTAAATAGCGTAATTCAAAATAGTTGGGGAAGTATTGTGGCAGTGTGGAGCAGACCTCACCGACCTCTGACCGCGTGACCTCACCCCGGCAGCAACCTTCTACCACCACGTGGGACGACGCTTGGAGATTCACTCACCTATTGTGTTAGCAGGACGGTAAGATACTTGGAACCCCAGTGGGTAAGGTTGCATTATAGCAATGACTAGGTCAGGAAGGGTGTCTAGGTCCAACAGTATTATGATTGAGGAAGAAGATAGGTTTGTGGAGAAGATGATTGGGAAATTTGTAGAGAAGAGGGATGTTTGGATAGGTGATCTAATCCAGGGGATTAAAAGTGAAGTCTTTAATAAGATACAGGGCGAGGTTCAAAGACTCAAACAAGAGTTTATGGATTATATTCAAGAGGAAATCAGGAAGAGCAGGGTAGAATGGCAAGGAGAAATATCTAGGCTTACTAATGAATTTGGCAGGAATAAGGGAAGCTTGGCAGGGGAAGGGGGAGTAGTAGTAGGTGGAGTAGCGGGTGTAGGAGGGGTGGGGGTCAGCCAGGGAGAGGGCCACCAGCATGACCATGAACTGAGAAAGAGGACAATCATAATCCATGGATTACTTGAAGCCAGGGCACCATCGAGGCAGGAAAGGATGGAGATTGAGGATTTGGAACTACAGGGGATCTTGAGAGACATGAGAGCCCAGATGGCAGGGAATGAGGTGCAAGTCCACCGACGCATTGGACCATACAACTGTAACAGGAAACGACCTGTCCTGGTACAGTTCACTAACGAAGAGGCAGTGGATTTCATACTGCATCACAAACACCTACTCAGAGGTAGCGAAAATTACTACAACGTATTTATTGACAAATTCATGACGAAGGAGGAACAGATTGCCCACAGAGCAAGCAAACAACAGTACGACTCTTCCCATTTGAGCGCAGCTACACACCCCAGTGCTAAACCACCCCATGCTAACCAGCTCACACGTGCTTCTCAGGTCACCCCTTCCCCAAATCAGCCGCCCCTGCTTATCTCCCCAGCACATCCCTTGACCCCTCTGACCCCACTGGAGTCAAATTCATCCCACATTCCAAGGACCCCCTCATCACCTCAGCCCCCAAAACCCGTCCAGCCCTCATCCCCTCAACCCCCAAAACCCACCCAGCTCTCATCCCCTCAACCCCCAAAACCCATCCAGACCTCATCCCCTCAACCCCAAGAACCCACCCAGACCTCATCCCCTCAACACCCAAAGCCTACCCAGCCCTCACCCCTCCTCATCCCCTCTCCTTCCATGTGACCCCCCCACCCTTGCGAGGGAGGTGGGAGGTCCCCCCCACCCCCTCTATCCTTCCCCCTCCCAACCTCTCAACCTCTATCTGTCTCCCAACCTTACGCTATCTCCCAACCCCTCTATGCCCTCCCTAATCTTCAGACCCAGTATGCCCTTCCTACTTCAGACCTACCTACCCAGGCCCTACCCCAGACCCTCCTACCTACCTTCCTAGAAGCCCAGCCCCCAGTAGCCCCCCAAGCACTCTTTCTGAACACCCCCCTCCTGAACTCTTTCACCCCCCATACACCCCCCGGACCCCCCCAGACACCCCCCGGATCCCCCCGGACATCCCCCGGACCCTCCCCGCCCCCAGTCATCCCCCAGACACCCCCCAGATCCCCCAGATCCCCTCTGCCCCCAGTCACCCCCCAGACATCACCCAGATCCCCCCAGACCCCCAGAGAAAGGGAGAACTCTGGTACAAGAGTTTCCATGAAGAATCTCAAGGTTTGGTACACCAATGCTGATGGGGTATCTAATAAAGCAGAAGAGATAAAAGAAAGAGTGAGTGAAGCAGATCCTGACATAGTTGCAATTGTGGAAACTAAAATTAATGACATGATCTCAGATGCAATCTTTCCTGAAGGGTACCAGGTGATACGAAAAGAGAGGACACAGAGACAGGGAGGGGGAGTAGCACTCCTAATAAAGCGGAAATGGAAGTTTGAAGACCTGGGAAATCGAGTTACCAATGAGTGCACAAGCTTCATACATGGAAATCTGACAGTAGATGGGAGGAAGATTGTGATCCTGGTAATCTACAATCCCCCACCAAACAGTAGAAGACCCAGGCAGGAGTATGATGACAACAACAAAGCATGTATAGATGAACTGCAGAAGGCAGCAACACTAGCCCACAGAATGAGAGCGAAGCTGCTGATCATGGGGGACCTAAATCATGGAGAGATAAATTGGTAATCAAGGAATCCCCATGGAGGGGACGAAACGTGGGGAGCAAAATTAGTAGATGTTATAGACAGGAATTTCCTGACACAACATGTGAAGGAAGACACAAGGGAAAGAGGAGGAGATGCACCGAGCCTATTAGACCTGATTTTCACCCAGAACGTAGAAGATATCGAGAATTTAGAGCATGAAATAAATTTAGCATGAAATTTAGAGCATGGCCCTCTAGGGGCCAGTGACCATTGTGTCCTATTCTTTGACTACATGATGGAATTCAAACTTATGACCATGGGACAAGAGATCTGGGAAAGGAGAGCTGACTACAGGAAAGGGGACTATATGAGGATAAGGGACTATCTGGGTGAAGTGCAGTGGGAGGAAGAAATTAGAGGAAAAACAGTCCAAGATATGATGGACCTAGTCATACAGAAATGCCTGGAGGCCGAAGAGAGATTTATACCAACGGTAAAGGGAAAAAATAAGAAGGAATATAATAACCCATGGTTTAATAGACAGTGTCAGGAAGCAAAAATGGCCAGCAGACGGGAGTGGAGGAAGTACAGAAGACAAAGAACAGAGGACAACAGAAGCAGATACAACAGAGCTAGGAACGATTACATTAACATAAGACGAACATCGGAAAGGGACTATGAGAACGATATTGCAATCAAAGCGAAAAAACAACCTAAGTTACTACACAGTCATATAAGAAGAAAAATGTCGGTGAACGACCAAGTGACAAGACTAAGGAAGACAGAGGGGGCATATACTGAAAGTGACAAGGAAATCTGCGAGGCACTGAATGCCAGTTTCCATGGAGTGTTCACTACCGAGCCTGAGCAGCTCCCATTGTTGGAAGGGGTTACCCTAGATGAAAGACTATCAGATATAGAGGTGACAGCAGAGGAGGTAATGAAACAGTTGACAACTCTAGATGCAACTAAAGCAGTTGGACCAGACAAAGTATCACCGTGGATACTAAAAGAAGCAGCACAGGCCCTCAGCGTGCCCATGGCAATGATCTTTAATGGGTCACTTATGTCAGGAGAATTGCCCAGTTGCTGGAAGAAGGCAAATGTCGTGTCGATCTTCAAGAAAGGAGATAGGGAGGAGGCACTTAACTACAGACCTGTATCACTGACAAGCATCCCCTGTAAAATACTGGAAAGAATAATTAGGCTGCGACTGGTTGCACACCTGGAGAACATTAGGTTTGTGAACAAACATCAACATGGGTTCTGGACAGGGAAATCGTGCCTAACAAACCTTCTGGAATTCTATGATAAAATAACGAGGATAAGACAGGACAGAGATGGTTGGGCAGACTGCATATTTCTGGACTGCCAAAAAGCCTTTGATACAGTACCGCACATGAGACTGCTGTTCAAGCTCGAGAGGCAGGCGGGGGTGGGGGGAAAGGTCCTAGAATGGATAAGGAACTACCTAACAGGAAGGAGCCAAAGAGTTACGGTAAGGGGCGAGAAGTCGGACTGGCGAAGAGTAACAAGTGGAGTACCACAAGGATCGGTGCTGGGACCAATTCTATTTCTTGTATATGTTAACGACATGTTTACAGGCGTAGAGTCCTACATGTCGATGTTTGCGGATGATGCAAAGTTGATGAGAAGAGTTGTGACAGATGAGGATTGCAGGATCCTCCAAGAGGACCTGAACAGATTGCAGAGATGGTCAGAGAAATGGCTACTAGAATTCAACACGAGCAAATGTAAAGTTATGGAAATGGGACTAGGAGATAGGAGACCAAAGGGACAGTACACAATGAAGGGGAACAGCCTACCTGTAACGACGCGTGAAAGAGACCTGGGGGTGGACGTAACACCTAATCTATCTCCTGAGGCACATATTAATAGGATAACGACAGCAGCGTACTCTACACTGGCAAAAGTTAGAACATCATTCAGAAACCTAAGTAAGGAGGCATTTAGGGCGCTTTACACTGCCTACGTAAGGCCAGTCTTAGAGTATGCCGCCTCATCATGGAGTCCCCATCTGAAGAAGCATATAATGAAACTGGAAAAGGTTCAGAGGTTTGCAACGAGACTCGTCCCAGAGCTACGAGGGATGGGGTATGAAGAGCGCCTGAGGGAACTGTGCCTTACGACACTAGAAAGAAGAAGGGAGAGGGGGGACATGATAGGAACGTATAAGATACTCAGAGGAATTGACAGAGTGGACATAGACGAAATGTTCACACGGAATAGTAACAGAACGAGAGGACATGGATGGAAGCTTGAAACTCAGATGAGTCACAGAGATGTTAGGAAGTTTTCTTTTAGCGTGAGAGTAGTGGGGAAATGGAATGCACTTCAGGAACAGGTTGTGGAAGCAAATACTATTCATAATTTTAAAACCAGGTATGATAGGGAAATAGGACAGGAGTCATTGCTGTAAACAACCGATGCTCGAAAGGCGGGATCCAAGAGTCAATGCTCGATCCTGCAGACACAACTAGGTGAGTACAACTAGGTGAGTACACACACACAGGAAGTAAGGAAGTGTTTACTAGAGTTCGATGTGACAAAGGCTATAGGCCCAGATGGAATCTCCCCTTGGATACTAAAGGAAGGAGCAGAAAAACTGTGCCTACCACTCTCCATAGTGTATAACAAATCTCTGGCAACAGGGGAACTGCCAGAAATTTGGAAAGCAGCTAACGTAGTCCCGATATACAAGAAAGGGGATAGACAGGAGGCACTGAATTACAGGCCAGTGTCCCTAACCTGCATACCATGCAAACTGATGGAGAAGATTGTACGAAGAAAGCTATTGAAGCACCTGGAGCGAAAGAACTTTGTAACACAGCACCAACATGGATTCAGGAATGGCAGGTCCTGCCTCACAGGGTTACTTGAATTCTACGACCGGGCAACAAAAATAAAGCAAGAAAGAGAAGGGTGGGCAGACTGCATATTTTTGGATTGTCAGAAAGCCTTTGATACAGTGCCACACAAGAGGCTAGTGAAAAAGCTGGAGATGCAGGCTGGAGTGAAAGGGAAGGTACTCCGTTGGATACAGGAGTACCTAAGCAACAAGAGACAACGAGTTAGTGTGAGGGGTGAGGTCTCAGATTGGCTAGACGTTACGAGTGGAGTCCCGCAGGGGTGAGTCCTTGGACCTATACTGTTTCTGATATATGTAAATGATCTCCCAGAGGGTATAGAATCGTTTCTCTCCATGTTTGCCGATGATGCAAAAATTATGAGGAGGATTGAAACTGAGGACGATAGTAGGAGGCTACAAGATGACCTAGACAGAGTGAATGGTCCAACAAATGGCTGTTGAAGTTCAACCCGAGTAAATGCAAAGTAATGAAACTAGGCAGTGGAAACAGGAGGCCAGACACAGGATACAGAATAGGAGATGAAGTACTTAATGAAACGAACAGAGAGAAAGATCTAGGAGGTGATATCACACCAAACCTGTCTCCTGAAGCCCACATAAAATGAATAACGTCTGCGGCATATGCGAGGCTGGCTAACATCAGAACTGCCTTCAGGAACCTGTGCAAGGAATCATTCAGAACCTTATATACCACACACGTAAGACCAATCCAGGAGTATGCGGCACCAGCATGGAGCCCGTACCTTGTCTAGCTCAAGACGAAGCTTGAAAAAGTTCAGAGGTATGCCACTAGGCTAGTCCCAGAACAAAGAGGCATGAGTTACGAGTTACGAGGACAGGCTGCGAGAAATGCACCTCACGACACTGGAAGACAGAAAAGTAATGAGAGACATGATCACTACCTACAAAATTTTCAGATGAACTGACAGGGTAGATAAAGATAAACTGTTTAACACAGGTGGTACCCGAAAAAGGGGACAAGGTGGAAACTTAGTACCTAAATGAGTCACAGGGACGTTAGAAAGATATTTTTCAGTGTTAGAGTAGTTAACAGGTGGAATGTATTAGGCAATGATGTGGTGGAGGCTGACTCTACACATGGTTTCAAAGGTAGATATGATAGAGCCCATTAGGCTCAGGAATCTGTAAACCAGTTGATTGCCAGTTGAGAGGCGGGTCCAAAGAGCCAGAGCTCAACCCCCGCAAGCACAACTAGGTGAGTAGATCTAGGTGAGTACACACACACAAACCCCTGTTAACTATACCACATGAGGGCGTGCCTTCACCCCGAGCAATCCCTGCCCCCCAATCCTAAGCACTCCCTGACCCCCCCCCCCCTCCCCCAGGAGTTCCTTCTGTCCCAAGCAGGTCTGAGCAAGACCTAAGCAATCCATCCCGCACTCCACCTCCCACTGAACCCCTGGCAACTACCTCACAGGAGGATGAGCCTACCCAAGTAGCAATGACCATGGAACAACTTCCTACACTTGTAAGGAGAGTGGGTGAAAATTGGTATAGGAAAGTGAGTTTCAGGGAAATGTACTCAAACATCGATGGGATTACCAATAAAGCAAGTGAACTGGCGGAAAGCGCGCAAGAAGAATACCCAGATGTAATAGGACTCACGGAAACAAGATTGTCAGGAGTCATAACAGATGCTGTGTTTCCAAAGGACTACTATATAGTAATTAAAGAGAGGAAAGAGAGAGTAGGTGGAGGAGTGGCCCAGTTGATAAGGAAGGACTGGAGTTTTGATGAGATGGAAATTCCTGGCTGTGATGGGTTCAGAGATTACATAACAGGAACTATAACAATGGGTGGACCTAAGATAATAGTGGCAGTCATTTAAACCCTCCATTAAATGACAGAAGACCCAGACAAGAGTTCAACAGAAACAACATGGCAACCATTAAAATAATAGAGAGAGCAGCTTCAGTTGCCTGCAGGAATGGATCCAGATTCTTAATTATGGGCGATTTCAACCATGGAAAGACAGACTGGGAGAATGGGGACCCACATAGAGGTGAAGACACATGGAGAGCTGAACTTTTGGAAGTGGCAACAAGGAACTTTCTGAGCCAGCACCTCAGGAAACCCACAAGAATTAGAGACAATGACGAACCAGCTAGACTAGTCCTGATTTTCACCCTGAATGAGTCAGAAATAAGGAAATTCAAAGTTGAAGACCTCATTGGAATGAGTTACCACAGTGTATTGACATTGGAGCATTTGGTGGAGGTTGGGATAACCTATCCAAGGATGGGATCGGAAAGGATAATTCTAAATTACCGAAGAGGAAAATATGACGAGATGAGGAGCTTCCTAAGGAGAATACCATGGGAAACATAACTCAGAGAAAAGATAATACAGGATATGATTGCTATTGTCACCCAGAAATGCCAGTAAGCTGCAGACAGATTTATCCCAGTCCAAAAGAAGATAGACGAAAAGCAACTGAAGAATCCATGGTTCAATCAAGAATGTAAGGTAGCGAAGCAATTGAGTAAAAGAACATGGAGAAATTACAGAAATAACAGAACACCAGAGAGGAGGGAGAGATATCAGAGTGCAAGAAATGATTATCTCAGAGTGAGGAGAGAAGCAGAGAGACAGTATGAAAATGACATCGTGAGTAATGCTAAGACCCAACCAAAACTGCTCCACAGCCACATCAGGTGGAAAACAGCAGTAAAGAACAAGTGATGAAAGTGAGAAAAGGGGAGAACAGATACAAAGAGAATGACAAGGTGGTGTGTGAAGAACTCAACAAGAGATTCCAAGAGGTCCTCACAACAGAACAAGGAGATGCCCCTGCACTAAATGAGGAGGAGGAAAACCAAGCAACCTCGGAGGAATTTGACCTCACCAGTGATGAGGTCAAAAGGAATCTGTTGGAGCTGAATGTGACAAAAGCTGTTGGGCCTGACAGAATCTCACCATGAATACTAAACGAAGTTGCAGAAGCACTAAGTGTGCCACTCTCTATGGTGTATAACAGGTCACTGGAAACAGGAGACCTACTAGAAAGTTGGAAGACAGCTAATGAAGTCCCATTATACAAAAAGGGTGACAGGTAAGAGGCACTGAACTACAGGCCAGTTTCCCTAACTTATATACCGTGCAAGGTGATGGACAAGATCGTAAGGAAACGGCTCGTAGAGCATCTGGAGGGAAATAGTTTTGTAACACACCACCAGCATGGGTTCAGAGATGGTAAATCGTGCCACATAGCTCTAATAGGACTATGACCAAGCACCAAAAATTAGGCAAGAAAGAGAATGGTGGGCAGACTGCATTTTCTTGGACTATTAGAAAGCCTTTGACACAGTACCCCATAAAACGCTGTTAAAAAAATTGGAGGAACAGACAGGAGTAAAAATGAAGGTGCTTCAATGGATAAGGGAGCACCCTTATCCACTGGAGCAACAGGAAACAGCGAGTAACTGTCAGGGGTGACACATCAGAGTGGCGAGATGTCATCAGTGGAGTCCCACAGGGCTCTGTACTTTGACCCATCTTGTTTCTAATATATGTAAACGATCTTCCAGAAGGTATAGACTCATTCCTCTCAATATTTACTGATGATGAAGAAATTATGAGAAGAATCAAGACAGATGAAGCTAAACAGAGGCTATAGGATGACCTAGACAAACTGGAGGATTATTCTAGAAAATGGCTACTAAAGTTCAACTTAAGAAAGTGTAAAGTAATGAAATTGCCGAAGTGAGCAGTAGGGTGAACACAAGGTACCATCGAGGGAAATAGGGAATCTGCAAGAGTCAAATAGAGAGAAAGATCTGGGGGTTGATATTACACCGACCCTGTCCCAGAGGTCCACGTCTAAATGATATCATCAGCAGTATATGCTAGGTTGGCCAATATAATAGCTGCCTTCAGAAACTTGTGTAAGGAATCGTTCAGGACCCTGTATACCACTGATGTCAGACCAATCCTGGAATATGTAGCTCCGGCCTGGAGTCCAAACCTAGTGAAACACAAGACAAAGTTAGAGAAGATTCAGCAGTATGCCACCAGACTCGTTCCGGAACTGAGAGGTATAAGCTACGAGGAAAGGCTAAAGGAGATGAAGCTTACGTCACTGCAAAGCAGAAGAGTAAGGGGAGACACGACAACTACCAACAAAATTCTCAGGGAAATTGACAGGGTGGACAAAGACAAACTCTTCAGCACAGGTGGAACTCAAACAAGGGGCACAGGTGGAAACTTAGTACCCAAATGAGCCACAGAGACATTAGAAAAACTTTTTTCAGTGTCATAATAGTTAAAAAAAGGAAATGCACTAGGACGTGATGTGGTGGAGGCAGACTCCATACACAGTTTCATATGTAGGTATGATAGAGCCCGGTAGGCTCAGGAATCTGTACGCCAGTTGATTGAAGGTTGAGAGGCGGGACCAAAGAGAAAAAGCTCAATCCCCGCAAGCACAACTAGGTGAGTACAACTAGATGAGTACACACACACACACACACACACACACACACACACACACACACACACACACACACACACACACACACACACACACACACACACACACACACACACACACACACACACACACACACACACTGAGTTGTGACACTGTGTTGTGACCATCGTGTTGGGTGGACGTGGGTTGGGAGCTCCTGGTTTTCTAGTGGAGTGGGAGGGGTAATCAGGCAACTTCGAAGTGAAAAAGTGTGTACAAGTGAATGAAAAAAACCTTGGGTTTTGATCAAAGCCATAAGGTAGTGAAGAAAAAAAGTTTAAGTAGTGTAATTGGAAATAGTTGATGAAGTACTATGGCAGTGTGGAGCAGACCTCACCGACCTCTGACCGTGACCTCACCCCCGGCAGCAACCCTCCTACCACCACATGGGACGACGCTTGGAGATTCACTCACCTATTGTGTTAGCAGGACGGTAAGATACTTGGAACCCCTGTGGGTAAGGTTGCATTATAGCAATGACTAGGTCAGGAAGGGCATCTAGGTCCAGCAGTATTATGATTGAAGAAGAAGATAGGTTTGTGGAGAAGATGATTGGAAAATTTGTAGAGAAGAGGGATGTTTGGATAGATGATCTAATCCAGGGGATTAAAAGTGAAGTCTTTAATAAGATACAGGACGAGGTTCAAAGACTCAAACAAGAGTTTATGGATTATATTCAAGAGGAAATCAGGAAGAGCAGGGTAGAATGGCAAGGAGAAATATCTAGGCTTACTAATGAATTTGGCAGGAATAAGGGAAGCATGGCAGGGGAAGGGGGAGTAGTAGTAGGTGGAGTAGTGGGAGTGGGAGGGGTGGGGGTCAGCCAAGGAGGGGGGACACCAGCATGACCCTGAACTGAGAAAGAGGACAATCATAATCCATGGATTGCTTGAAGCCAGGGCACCATCGAGGCAGGAAAGGATGGAGATTGAGGGATTGGAGCTACAGGGGGATCTTGAACGACATGAGAGCCCAGATGGCAGGGAATGAGGTGCAATTCCACCGACGCATTGGGCCATACAACTGTAACAGGAAACGACCTGTCCTGGTACAGTTCACTAACGAAGAGGCAGTGGGTGTTACGGACCCGAGTCCAGCGTCGGAGCACGGAGCAGTGACGACAATGCCATCTGTGAGTCCGCTCCCGAAGCCCACTCCAAATGGACGACGCCATCTAGTGGTGACAGGATAGGCCAGCAATAAGTGTTGGATTCCTGTCCTAGTCAGCTCGTGACGTAGCCACTGCTGACCTCTGGTGAGGTGGCGCTTAGAGAGCAACGCCATCTATGGAGTGAAGAGGTGGACGTTTCTGTCTAAGCTTGTGAGTGAAGCGTCCCAGTATTAATGACGTGTCTGATTGCAGAGTCGACCTGGGACTGCTGTGTTGGATGATGGGGCAGTCTACCCAAGGCAGCCAAGGTCTCTTCACAAGTTTGCTTTGAAGAAGCTGTGAGCCACCCCCGGACGAACTCTGTTGAGAGAGTAATAGCCTGCCTGAGGCGTGGCAGTGTCGGGAATCACCTTATCCGGGGCTGGCTGGTGGAAGAGACTAGCCACTGTGGTGCTTAGTGAGGAGAGTGATCAGCGGGTCACACGAGGCTCCTGCCTAGGGATCGCAACCCTAATATCGGTCGTGGAGTGGCTTATACAGCGGAGCTGATCAGTACCTGCCAGCTACAGGCTGGATTGTGGTTGAAGGCCTCCACGACGAAGCACCCACTGGGACTGTGATTTGGCTGGCCTGTGGCCAGGGTAGATTCGTCATAGTCATAGTGGATTCATCGTGGGCCACGGAAGAAGGAACCAGGGCTACCCAGAGTGAGCATCGTTGAGCATCCAGTGTCTTTGGAGGAAGACGCAACTGTACATAAGTGTAGTAATAATCCCCGCGTGCGACTGTTATTTATTTATATATGGTGGTGGTAAATATATCAGAAAAACTGGAACATTTGTATCCCTCCCCCTTTAATTTAATTTGCGTTAAATTACACAATTTATTACGGAACACACCCCTTGAAAGCCTCTACTAACTTGGGGTCGGATTCCCAAACTTTACTACCATCAGAGAAGAACCCGGTTGTGTCCCAGTAGGGCCGTAACAGTGGGTTACATACTGCATCACAAACACTTACTCAGAGGTAGCGAAAATTACTACAACATATATATTGACGAATTCATGACAAAGGAGGAGCAGATAGCCCACAGAGCAAGCAAACAACAATACAACTCTTCCCATTTGAGCGCAGCTACACACCCCAATGCTAATCCACCCCATGCTAACCAGCTCACACCTTCTCAGGTCACTCCCTCCCCAAATCAGCCCTCTCTGCCCCTGCTTATCTCCCCAACACCTCCCTTGACCCCTCTGACCCCACTGCAGTCAAATTCATCCCACATTCCAAGGACCCCCTCATCACCTCAACCCCCCAAACCCGTCCAGCCCTCATCCTCTCAACCCCCCAAAACCCACCCAACCCTCATCCCTCAACCCCAAGAACCCACCCAGCCCTCATCCCCTCAACCCCCAAAACCTACCCAGCCCTCACCCCTCCTCACCCCCTCTCCTTCCATGTGACCCCCCACCCTTGCGAGCGTGGTGGGAGGTTCCCCCCAGCCCCTCTATCCTTCCCCCTCCATACCTCTCAACCTCTATCTGACTCCCAACCTTATGCTATCTCCCAACCCCTTTATGCCTATCAGACCCTCCCTAATCTTCAGACCCAGTATGCCCTTCCTACTCCAGACCTACCTGCCCAGGCCCTACCCCAGACCTCCTACCTACCTTCCTAGAAGCCCAGCCCCCCATTAGCCCCCCAAGCACCTCTTCTGACCTCTTTCACCCCCCATACACCCCCCGGACCCCCTCAGACACCCCCCGAATCCCTCCCGGACATCCCCTGGATCCTCCACACCCCCAGTCATCCCCCAGATCCCCCCTGCCCCCAGACACCCCCCAGATCCCCCCAGACCCCCAGAGAAAGGGAGAACTCTGGTACAAGAGTTTCCATGAAGAATCTCAAGGTTTGGTACACCAATGATTTAGGGGTATCTAATAAAGCAGAAGAGATAAAAGAAAGAGTGAGTGAAGCAGATCCTGACATAGTTGCAATTGTGGAAACTAAAATTAATGACA
>NW_025564544.1:0-16940 GCF_020424385.1 Procambarus clarkii | reverse complement strand
TTCACATGACTGATGCCAAAGTCTAATATATCCATATCAGCCTGAATAGCTCTAGGGAGCCTCTGGGTGTCCCCCAGCAAATGGCGTTTCATTACATTCAACGCCGTTTTTTTGCTCTAACACCTGAAACATTGTTAATAACAAAGTCAGCTATCATCTTGGTGTTTCTCTACACTGTGGTCAATACAGTACTCAGTGTTCACTACACTCATCTTATTTTGTCAAATTACTTCACTCAGTCTGATGCTTCATTGTAGTGCAATTACTTTACTAAGAGCATGATACTTCATTGTAGTGCAGTTACTTTACTTAAAGCCTGATGTTTCATTAGAGTCCAGGTTCCACCATTGTAACACTGTAAGGTGTTTGGTTTAGTTGTATTTAAAATACATAGAGATACATGAGTCACAGACAGGAATTTGAATTTGAGAAGGCGCCAGGTTGTCGGCCTGAGATCTCACACCTCAAAGCGTTAATGACCTCAAGTGACCTGAGGTCAGATCATGCGAATTTCACCTTGCTTCTGCTAATCTTATAATTGGAGCCTGGTAGCCTTCAAACATGCCGACGTTTAAGGAGTGGCTTGGTAGAGTGCCTGAGGCTATCTACTTGTGGGCGGAGTTAGTTACTAGGTTCCCCAATATATACTCGGAGAGCTATCGATTCGAGAGCATTAACAGAGGAGCCAGCAAAGCAGAGAAGACGGCCTAGCCCGGGGAGGCTGTCGGCCGGCAGGGCGGGACAGTCTCTGTCAACTATAGACCCCCCCCCTCTCAATCCAGCTATAGGCAGACACTTGGTGAGTTGAGCATTAAGGTGACTTGGTCGTGTTTTACAAGTGTTGTGTGATGATCAGGGGCAGTCAGTTGTAGTGTTCTCAGATTCTTGGAGGATGACTCACTTTACATATATATATATCTTGAACATTGCTTAAATTATGATACTTAGTATGTGAAATATAATTGAATTTATTATTTAAATTGCCTTTAACTGTGTCCCCTAGAGTTTGAGTTGAGGTGAGAAAGCCTCTGCGATTACTGGTTTCATGATTTAATGAGTACATGATAAAGATGGGACATACTAATAATGACCTTGATAACATCTTTTGTGAATATTGTGATACAGACAAGTTCCATTCCTGGTCTTGTATGTAATGATCATGAATGGATGGTGGCAGCATTTCTTCTTCTTCTACTATCTACTCTTCTTCTACTTCTACTATCTACTCTTCTACTTCTACCTATCTACACCTCTCCCTCCACCCCTCTCTAAACTCTCACTTTCAACTAATGACCCTCCTCGCTTCTCCCACCTCTCTACCTCTCACCCCAGACCCTCACTAATTACTTCACTATTCATTTCTTTCCTTTCGTTTTCTCTTATACGTTTGTGGCACTGAAATGTATTCCAGAGTTCTCTCTAGAGTTCGGGTAGCTGATCCAGTTACGGCGCCTTGTAGTCGCCGCACCTAGGTAGTCGAATACCTAGGTTACAAGGTGTTGAACGAGCGAGGCTGCCTTCGGAACTCTGGAGGTGCTCTAGAATAGGTAGCTAACTGAGGACGGGATAATGGACTAGAGAGAGCTGTTTCCCCCGGCCTCGTTAGTTAACTGGGGGGTGGAATAATGGACAAGATAGAGCTATTTCCCCCACCCCCCGTTACACCATTAATGTTTGTGTTGGTAATGACAGGTGCAGGAGACCAACAGGGAGGCGCTGGAGATGATGACCACAGAGACAGGTGCCACAGCTGACCCCGTACACCTGGGAGACTCAGCCTCCACCATTAATGTTTGTGTTGGTAATGACAGGTGCAGGAGACCATCAGGGAGGCCCTGAAGATGACGACCACAGAGACAGGTGCCACAGCTGACCCCGTACACCTGGGAGACTCAGCCTCCACCATTAATGTTTGTGATGGTAATGACAGGTGCAGGAGACCATCAGAGAGGCCCTGGAGATGACGACCACAGAGACAGGTGCCACAGCTGACCCCGTACACCTGGGAGATCGGCCTCCAGCATCATGAATAAAGTTCAGGAAATCACTGGACAGATCTCCCAGAAGCAATTAACAGTAAGTTTTTTTTCTCATATCACAAGATATTGAATTGCATTTTGAGGAGAGGAAGCTGTTCTTAGGTTTATCGAGGTTCCCCAAGGTCAACTACTGACTTAATATACAATACACAATAGTCGCCATAGTCCTGGAAAAACATTTACTGCTAGGTGAACAGAGGAATCTGGTGAAAGGATACATGGGAATCATTTCTGTCCTGCGCGATGATTGAAGATGCGATTCTCTATTGAACCCAGGATCCTGGCCCCCTCACAGAGGCGCAGAGACCGGGTGACACTCCACCAACCTACCGGGAAAGCATCCAGGAAGACAGTGAACCAAAAAAGACCGCTGATGGGTACGAAGAGACTGAAGCCTTGAAACTGCCAACTAACTCCCAAACAATGCCAGCACCAACCCCCTGCCAGTAGAGGGGGGCTGGAGCTACAGGTCCAGCACCAACCCCCTGCCAGTAGAGGGGGGCTGGAGCTACAGATCAAGCACCAACCCCCTGCCAGTAGAGGGGGGCTGAAGCTACAGGTCCAGCACCAACCCCCTGCCAGTAAAGGGGGGCTGGAGCTACAGGTCAAGCACCAACCCCCTGCCAGTAGAGGGGTGTTGGAGCTACAGGTCCAGCACCAACCCACTGTCCAGTTAAGGGGGGCTGAAGTTCCAGGTTCAGCACCAACCCCCTGCCAGTAGAGGGAGGCTGGAGCAACAGGTCCAGCACCAACCCCCTTCCAGTAGAGAGGGGCAGGAGCTACAGGTCCAGCAGCAACCCCCTGAAATTAGAGGGGGGCGGGAGCTACAGGTCCAGCACCAACCCCCTGCCAGGAGAAGGGGTGCTGGAGCTACAAGTACAGCACCAACCCCCCCCCCCTGCCAGTAGAGGGGTGCTGGAGCTACAGGGACAGCACCAACCCCCTGCCAGTAGAGGGGCTAGAGCTACAGGTCCAGCACCAACCCCCTGCAAGGAGAACGAGGCTGGAGCTACAGTTCCAGCACTAACCCCCCCCCCTGCCAGTAGAGGGGGGCTGGAGCTACAGGTCCAGAAGCAACCCGCTGCCAGTAGAGGGGGGCTGGAGCTACAGGTCAAGCACCAACCCCCTGCCAGTAGAGGGGGGCTGGAGCTACAGGTCAAGCACCAACCCCCTGCCAGTAGAGGGGGGCTGGAGCTACAGGTCCAGCACCAACCCCCTGCCAGTAGAGGGGGGCTGGAGCTACAGGTCCAGCACCAACCCCCTGCCAGTAGAGGGGGGCTGGAGCTACAGGTCAAGCACCAACCCCCTGCCAGTAGAGGGGGGCTGGAGCTACAGGTCAAGCACCAACCCCCTGCCAGTAGAGGGGGGCTGGAGCTACAGGGCCAGCACCAACCCCCTGCCAGTAGAGGGGGGCTGGAGCTACAGGTCCAGCACCAACCCCCTGCCAGTAGAGGAGGGCTGGAGCTACAGGTCAAGCACCAACCCCCTGCCAGTAGAGGGGGAGCTGGAGCTACAGGTCCAGCACCAACCCCCTGCCAGTAGAGGGGGGCTGGAGCTCCAGGTCCAGCACCAACCCCCTTCCAGTAGAGAGGGGCAGGAGCTACAGGTCCAGCAGCAACCCCCTGAAATTAGAGGGGGGGGCTAGAGCTAAAGGTCCAGCACCAACCCCCTGCCAGTAGAGGGGGGGCGGGAGCTACAGGTCCAGCACCAACCCCCTGCCAGTAGAGGGGTGCTGGAGCTACAGGTCCAGCACCAACCCCCCCTGCCAGTAGAGGGGGGCTGGAGCTACAGGTCCAGCACCAACCCCCTACCAGTAGAGGGGGCTGGAGCTACAGGTCCAGCATTAACCTCCCCCCCCTGCCAGAAGAGGGGGGGCTGGAGCTACAGGTCCGGCACCAACCCCCTGCCAGAAGAGGGGGGCTGGAGCTACAAGTCCGGCACCAACCCCCTGCCAGTAGAGGGGGCTGGAACTACAGGTCCAGCACCAACCCCTGCTAGGAGAAGGGGGGCTGGAAATACAGGTCCAGCACCAACCCCCTGCCAGGAGAAGGGGGGCTGGAGCTACAGGTCCAGTACCAACCCCCTGCCAGTAGAGGGGCTGGAGCTACAGGTCCAGCACCAACCCCCTGCAAGGAGAACGAGGCTGGAGCTACAGTTCCAGCACTAACCCCCCCCCCCTGCCAGTAGAGGGGGGCTGGAGCTACAGGTCCAGCACCAACCACCTGCTAGTACAGGGGGGCTGGAGCTACTGGTCCAGAAGTAACCCGCTGCCAGTAGAGGGGGCTGGAGCTATAGGTCAAGCACCAACCCCCTGCCAGTAGAGGGGGGCTGGAGCTACAGGTCAAGCACCAACCCCCTGCCAGTAGAGGGGGGCTGGAGCTACAGGTCCAGCACCAACCCCCTGCCAGTAGAGGGGGGCTGGAGCAACTGGTCCAGCACCAACCCCCTTCCGGTAGAGAGGGGCAGGAGCTACAGGTCCAGCAGCAACCCCCTGAAATTAGAGGGGGGGGGCGCTAGAGCTAAAGGTCCAGCACCAACCCCCTGCCAGTAGAGGGGGGCGGGAGCTACAGGTCCAGCACCAACCCCCTGCCAGTAGAGGGGTGCTGGAGCTACAGGTCCAGCACCAACCCCCCCTACCAGTAGAGGGGGCTGGAGCTACAGGTCTAGCATTAACCTCCCCCCCCCCTGCCAGAAGAGGGGGGGCTGGAGCTACAGGTCCGGCACCAACCCCCTGCCAGAAGAGGGGGGGCTGGAGCTACAGGTCCGGCACCAACCCCCTGCCAGTAGAGGGGGCTGGAGCTACAGGTCCAGCACCAACCCCTGCTAGGAGAAGGGGGCTGGAGCTACAGGTCCAGCACCAACCCCCTGCCAGGAGAAGGGGGGCTGGAGCTACAAGTCCAGCACCAACCCCCTGCCAGAAGTGGGGGGCTGGAGCTACAGGTCCAGTACCAACCCCCTGCCAGTAGAGGGGGGCTGGAGCTACAGGTCCAGCACCAACCCCCTGCTAGTAGAGGGGGGCTGGAGCTACAGGTCCAGCACCAACCCCCTGCTAGTAGAGGGGGGCTGGAGCTACAGGTCCAGCACCAACCCCCTGCTAGTAGAGGGGGGCTGGAGCTACAGGTCCAGAAGCAACCCGCTGCCAGTGGAGGAGGGAAGGCTGGAGCTACAGGTCCAGCACCAACTCCCTGCCAGTAGAGAGGGGCTGGAGCTACAGGTCCAGCACCAACTCCCTGCCAGTAGAGGGGGGCTGGAGCTACAAGTCCAGCACCAACTCCCTGCCAGTAGAGGGGTGCTGGAGCTACAAGTCCAGCACCAACGCTCTGCCTGTAGGGGGGCGGGAGCTACAGGTCCGGCACCAACCCCCTGCCAGTAGAGGGGGGCTGGAGCTACAGGTCCAGCACCAACCCCCTGCCAGAAGAGGGGGGGGGGGGTTGGAGCTACAGGTCCAGCACCAATCTTCTGCTAGTAGAGGGGGGCTGGAGCTACAGGTCCAGCACCAACCCCCTGCCAGTAGTGGGGGGGGGGGACTGGAGCTTTAGGTCCAGCACCAACCCCCCACCTCTTTCAGAGGGGGGCAGGGGGCTGGAGCTACAGGTCCAGCACCAACCCCCCCCCCCCATTCCTTTACAGGGGGGTGGGGGGCTGGAGCTACAGGTCCAGCACCAACCCACTGCCAGTAGAGGGGGGCTGGAGCTACAGGTCCAGCACCAACCCACTGCCAGTAGAGGGGGGCTGGAGCTACAGGTCCAGCACGATCCCCCTTGCCAGTAGAAAGGAGGGGCTGGAGCTACAGGTCCAGCACCAACCCTCTGCCAGTAGAGTGGGGCGTGAGCTACAGGTCCAGCACGATCCCCCTGCCAGTAGAGGGTAGGGGCAGGTCCAGCACCAACCCCCTGACAGTAGATTGGCGATGGTTATCTTGAGGTTATCTTGAGATGATTTCGGGGCTTTAGTGTCCCCGCGGCCCGGTCCTCGACCAGGCCTCCACCCCCAGGAAGCAGCCCGTGACAGCTGACTAACACCCAGGTACCTATTTTACTGGTAGTTAGCAGGGGCATAGGGTGAAAGAAACTGTGCCCATTGTTTCTCGCCGGCGCCTGGGATCGAACCCAGGACCACAGGATCACAAGTCCAGCGTGCTGTCCGCTCGGCCGACTGGCTCCCTACAGGTCCAGCACCAACTCCCTGCCAGTAGAGGGGGGGCTGGAGCTACATTCCAGCACGATCCCCCTGCCAGTAGAGGGTAGGGGCTGGAGCTACAGGTCCAGCACCAACCCCCTGCCAGTAGAAGGGGGCTGGAGCTTCAGGTCCAGCACCAACCCCTTGCCAGTAGAGGGGGGCTTTAGCTACAGGTCCAGCACCAACCCCCTGCAAGGAGAAGGGGGCTGGAGCTACAGGTCCAGCACCAAGCCCCTGCAAGGAGAACGAGGCTGGAGCTACAGGTCCAGCACCAAGCCCCTGCCAGTAGAGTGGGGCTGGAGCTACAGTTCCAGCACTCTCCCCCCCCCCTCCCTGCCAGTAGAGGGGGGCTGGAGCTACAGGTCCGGCACCAACCCCCTGCCAGAAGAAGGGGGCTGGAGCTACAGGTCCAGCACCAACTCCCTGCTAGTAGAAGGGGGCTGGAGCTACAGGTCCAGCACCAACCCCCTGCTAGTAGAGGGGGGCTGGAGCTACAGGTCCAGAAGCAACCCGCTGCCATTGGAGGAGGGAAGGCTGGAGCTACAAGTCCAGCACCAACGCTCTGCCTGTAGGGGGGCGGGAGCTACAGGTCCGGCACCAACCCCCTTCCCCCCCCCCCTTGCCAGTAGAGGGGGCGGGAGCTACAGGTTCAGCACCAACCCCCTGGCAGTAGAGGGGGGCTGGAGCTACAGGACCAGCACCAACCCCTGCTAGGAGAAGGGTGCTGGAGCTACAGGTCCAGCACCAACCCCCTGCCAGGAGAATGGGGCTGGAGCTACAGGTCCAGCACCAACCCCCTGCTAGGAGAAGGGGGCTGGAGCTACAGGTCCAGCACCAACCCCCTGCCAGTAAAGGGGCGCTGGAACTACAGGTCCAGCACTAACCCCCCTGCCAGTAGAGGGGGGGGGGGTGGAGCTACAGGTCCAGCACCAACCCCCCCTGCCAATAGAGGGAGGGCTGGAGCTACAGGTCCAGCACCCCCCCCCCTGCCAGTAGAGGGGGGGCTGGAGCTACAGGTCCAGCACCAACCCCCTGCCAGTAGAGGTGGGGCTGGAGCTACAGGTCCAGCACCAACCCCCTGCCAGTAGAGGGGGGCTGGAGCTACAGGTCCAGCACCAACCCCCTGCCAGTAAAGGGGGGCTGGAGCTACAGGTCCAGCACCAACCCCCGCTGCCAGTAGAGGGGGGCTGGAGCTACAGGTCCAGCACCAACCCCCTGCCAGTAGAGGGGGGCTGGAGCTACAGGTCCAGCACCAACCCCCTGCCAGTAGAGGGGGGCTGGAGCTACAGGTCCAGCACCAACCCCCTGCCAGTAGAGGGGGGCTGGAGCTACAGGTCCAGCACCAACCCCCCTGCCAGTAAAGGGGGGCTGGAGCTACAGGTCCAGCACCAACCCCCTGCCATTAGAGGGGGGCTGGAGCTACAGGTCCAGCACCAACCCCCTGCCAGTAGAGGGGGGCTGGAGCTACAGGTCCAGCACCAACCCCCTGCCAGTAGTACAGGTCCAGGGGGGGGGGCTGGAGCTACAGGTCCAGCACCAACCCCCTGCCAGTAGAGGAGGGGGGCTGGAGCTACAGGTCCAGCACCAACCCCCTGCCAGTAGAGGGGGGGGCTGGAGCTACAGGTCCAGCACCAACCCTTGCCAGTAGAGGGGGAGGCTGGAGCTACAGGTCCAGCACCAACCCCCTGCCAGTAGAGGGGGGCTGGAGCTACAGGTCCAGCACCAACCCCCTGCCAGTAGAGGGGGGGCTGGAGCTACAGGTCCAGCACCAACCCCCTGCCAGTAGAAGGGGGGGTGGGCTGGAGCTACAGGTCCAGCACCAACCCCCTGCCAGTAGAGGTGGGCTGGAGCTACAGGTCCAGCACCAACCCCCTGCCAGTAGAGGGGGGCTGGAGCTACAGGTCCAGCACCAACCCCCTGCCAGTAGAGGGGGGCTGGAGCTACAGGTCCAGCACCAACCCCCTGCCAGTAGAGGGGGGGGGGGGTTGGAGCTACAGGTCCAGCACCAACCCCCCCTGCCACTAGACGGGGGCTGTAGCTACAGGTCCATCACCACCCACCTGCCAGTTAAGGGGGGGCCTAGAGCTACAGGTCCAGCACAAACCCCCTGCCAGTAGAAGTGGGGCTGGAGCTACAGACCCAGCACCAACCCCCTGCCAGTAGAGGGGGGCTGAAGCTACAGGTCCAGCACCAACCCCCTGCCAGTAGAGGGAGGCTGGAGCTACAGGTCCAGCACCAAGCCCCTGCCAGTAGAGGGAGGCTGGAGCTACAGGTCCAGCACCAACCCCCCTGCCAGTAGAGGGGGCTGGAGCTACAGGTCCAGCACCAACCCCCCTGCCAGTAGAGGGGGCTGGAGCTACAGGTCCAGCACCAACCCCCAGCCAGTAGAGGGGGGCTGAAGCTACAGGTCCAGCACCAACCCACTGCCAGTAGAGGGGGGCTGGAGCTACAGGTCCAGCACCAACCCCCTGCCTGTAAAGGAGGGATGGAGCTACAGGTCCAGCACCAACCTCCTGCCATTAGAGGAGGGTTGAAGCTACAGGTCAAGCACCAACGCCTTGCCAATAGAGGTAGGCTGGAGCTACAGGTCCAGCACCAACCCCCTGCTAGTAGAGAGGAGCTGGAGCTACAGGTCCAGTACCAACCCCCTGCCAGTAGAGGGGGGCTGGAGCTACAGTTTAAGCACCAACCCCCTGCCAGAAGAGGGGGGGGGGTTGGAGCTACAGGTCCAGCACCAATCTTCTGCCAGTAGAGGGGGGGCTGGAGCTCCAGGTCTAGCACCATTCCCCTGCCAGTAGAGGCGGGCTGGAGCTACAGGTCCAGCACCAACCCCCTTTCATTAGAGGGGGGCTAGAGTTACAAGTCCAGCACCAACCCCCTGCCAGGAGAAGGGGGCTGGAGCTACAGGTCCAGCACCAACCCCCTGCCAGTAGAGGGGAGCTGGAGCTACAGGTCTAGCACCAACCCCCTGCCAGTAGAGTGGGGCTGGAGCTACAGGTCCAGCACCAACCCCCTTCCCCCCCCCCTTGCCAGTAGAGGGGGCGGGAGCTACAGGTTCAGCACCAACCCCCTGGCAGAAGAGGGGGGCTGGAGCTACAGGTCCAGCACCAATTCCCCTGCCAGTAGAGAGGGGTGGGAGCTACAGGTCCAGCACCAACCCCCTACTAGTAGAAGGGGGCTGGAGCTACAGGTCCAGCACCAATCCCCTGCATCTAAAGGAGGGATGGAGCTACAGGTCCAGCACCAACCCCCTGCCAGGAGAAGGGGGGATGGAGCTACAGGTCCAGCACCAACCCCCTACTAGTAGAAGGGGGCTGGAGCTACAGGTCCAGCACCAACCCCCTGCTAGTAGAGGGGGGCTGGAGCTACAGGTCCAGAAGCAACCCGCTGCCAGTGGAGGAGGGAAGGCTGGAGCTACAGGTCCAGCACCAACCCCCTGCCAGTAGAGGGGGGCTGGAGCTACAGGTCCAGCACCAACCCCCTGTCAGGAGAAGGGGGGATGGAGCTACAGGTCCAGCACCAACCCCCTACTAGTAGAAGGGGGCTGGAGCTACAGGTCCAGCACCAACCCCCTGCCAGTAGAGGGGGGCTGGAGCTACAGGTCCAGCAGCAACCCGCTGCCAGTAGAGGAGGGAAGGCTGGAGCTACAGGTCCAGCACCAACTCCCTGCCAGTAGAGGGGTGCTAGAGCTACAAGTCCAGCACCAACGCTCTGCCTGTAGGGGGGCTGGAGCTACAGGTCCAGCACCAACCCCCTCTCATTAGAGGGGGGCTAGAGCTACAAGTCCAGCACCAACCCCCATGTAGAAGGGGGCGGGAGCTACAGGTCCAGCACCAACCCCCTTTCATTAGAGGGGGGCTAGAGCTACAAGTCCAGCACCAACCCCCTGCCAGTAGAGGGGGGCGGGAGCTACAGGTCCAGCACCAACCCCCTGCCAGGAGAAGGGGGCTGGAGCTACAGGTCCAGCACCAACCCCCTGCCAGTAGAGGGGGGCTGGAGCTACAGGTCCAGCACCAACCTCCTGCCAGTAGAGTGGGGCTGGAGCTACAGGTCCAGCACCAACCCCCTTCCCCCCCCCCCCCCTTGCCAGAGGGGGGGCTGGAGCTACAGGTCCAGCACCAACCCCCTGCCAGTAGAGGGGGGCTGGAGCTACAGGTCCAGCACCAACCCCTGCTAGGAGAAGGGGGCTGGAGCTACAGGTCCAGCACCAACCCCCTGCTAGTAGAGGGGGGGGCTGGAGCTACAGGACCAGCACCATCCTGCAGCCAGTAGAAGGGGGGCTGGAGCTACAGGTCCAGCACCAATTCCCCTGCCTGTAAAGGAGGGATGGAGCTACAGGTCTAGCACCAATCCCCTGCCTGTAAAGGAGGGATGGAGCTACAGGTCCAGCACCAACTTCCTGCCATTAGAGGAGGGTTGAAGCTACAGGTCCAGCACCACCGCCTTGCCAATAGAGGTAGGCTGGAGCTACAGGTCCAGCACCAACCTCCTGCCAATAGAGGTAGGCTGGAGCTACAGGTCCAGCACCAACCCTCTGCTAGTAAAGGGGTGCTGGAGCTACAGGTCCAGTACCAACCCCCTGCCAGTAGAGAGGTGCTGGAGCTACAAGTACAGCACCAACCCCCCCTGCCAGTAGAGAGGGGTTGGAGCTACAGGTCCAGCACCAATCCCCTACCAGTAGAGGGTGGCTGGAGCTACAGGTCCAGCATTAACCCCCCCCCCCCCCGCCAGTAGAGAGGGGCTGGAGCTACAGGTTCAGCACCAACCCCCTGCTAGTAGAGGGGGCTGGAGCTACAGGTCCAGCACCAACCCCCCCTGCCAGTTGAGAGGGGTTGGAGCTACAGGTCCAGCACCAATCCCCTACCAGTAGAGGGTGGCTGGAGCTACAGTTCCAGCACCAACCCCCCACCCTGCCAGTAGAGAAGGAATGGAGCTACAGGTCCAGCACCAACCCCCTGCCAGTAGAGGGGGGCTGGAGCTACAGGTCCAGCATCAACCCCCTGCCAGTAGAGGGGGCAGGAGCTACAGGTCCAGCACCAACCCCCTGCCAGTAGTGGGGGGCTGGAGCTACAGGTCCAGCACCAACCCCCTGCCAGTAGAGGAGGGCTGGAGCTACAGGTCCAGCACCAACCCCCCTGCCAGTAGAGGGGGGGTGGAGCTGCAGGTCCAGCACCAACCCTCTGCCAGTAGAGGGAGGCTGGAGCTACAGGTCCAGCACCAACCCCCTGCCATTAGAGGGGGGTGGGAGCTACAGGTCCAGCACCAAGCCCCTGCCAGTAGAGGTGGGGGGCTGGAGCTACAGGTCTAGCACCAACTTCCTGCCAGTATAGGGGGGCTGGAGCTACAGGTCCAGCACCAACCCCCTGCCAGTAGAGGGGGGGCCTGGAGCTACAGGTCCAGCACCAACCCCCTGCCAGTAGAGGGGGCTGGAGCTACAGGTCCAGCACCAACCCCATGCCAGTAGAGGGGGGCTAGAGCTATAGGTCCAGCACCAACCCCCTGCCAATAGAGGGGGGCTGGAGCTACAGGTCCAGCACCAACCCCCTGCCAGTAGAGGGGGGCTGGAGCTACAGGTCCAGCACCAACCCCCTGCCAGTAGAGGGGGGCTGGAGCTACAGGTCCAGCACCAACCCCCTGCCAGTAGAGGGGGGCTGGAACTACAGGTCCAGCATCAACCCCCTGCCAGTAAAGGGGGGCAGGAGCTACAGGTCCAGCACCAACCCCCTGCCAGTAAAGGGGGGCTGGAGCTACAGGTTCAGCACCAACCCCCCTGCCAGTAAAGGGGGGCTGGAGCTACAAATCTAACCCCAACCCCCTGCCAGTAAAGGGGGGGGGGCTGGAGCTACAGGTCCAGCACCAAACCCCTGACAGTAGAGGGGGGTGGAGCTACAGGTCCAGCACCAAACCCCTGCCAGTAGAAGGGGGCTGGAGCTACAGGTTCACCACCAACCCCTTGCTATTAGAGGGGGGTGGAGCTACAGGTTCAGCACCATCCCCCTGGCAGTAGAGGGGAGCTGGAGCTACAGGTCCAGCACTAAACCCCTGCCAGTAAAAGGTGGGCTGGAGATACAGGTCCAGCACCAACGCCGTGCCAGTAGAGGGGGGGGGGGCTGGAGCTACAGGTCCATCACCACTCCCTGCCAGTAGAGGGGGCTGGAGCTACAGGTTCAATACCATTCCCCCCCTGCCAGTAGAGGGGAGCTGGAGCTACAGGTCCAGCACTAAACCCCTGCCAGTAAAAGGTGGGCTGGAGATACAGGTCCAGCACCAACGCCGTGCCAGTAGAGGGGGCTGGAGCTACATGTCCAACACCAATCCCCTCTGCCTGTTGAGGGGGCCGGGAGCTACAGATCCAGTACTATCCCCTTGCCAGTAGAGGGGGGCTGGAGCTACAGGTCCTGCACCATTTACCCTGCCAGTAGAGAGGGGGCTGGAGCTACAGGTCCATTAACACCCCCCTACCAGTAGAGGGGGGAGGCAGGAGCTGCAGGTCCAGCACCAACCCCCTGCCAGTAGAGGGGGGCCTGGAGCTACAGGTCCAGCACCATTTTTCCTGCCAGTAGAGAGGGGGCTGGAGCTACAGGTCCATCAACACCCCCCTACCAGTAGAAGGGGGCTGGAACTACAGGTCCAGAACCAACCCCCTGCCAGTAAAGGGGGCTTTAGCTACAGGTCCAGCACCAACCCCCTGCCAGTAGAGGGGGGCTGGAACTACAGGTCCAGAACCAACCCTCTTGCCAGTAGAGGGGGGCTGGAGCTACAGGTCCAGCACCAACCTCTCTGCCAGTAGAGGGGGGCTGGAGCTACAGGTCCAGCACCAACCCCCCTGCCAGTAGAGGGGGGCTGGAGCTACAGGTCCAGCACCAACCCCCCTGCCAGTAGAGGAGGGCTGGAGCTACAAGTCCAGCACCAACCCCCCTGCCAGTAGAGGGGGGCTGCAGCTACAGGTCCAGCACCAACCCTCTGCCAGTAGAGGGGGGCTGGAACTACAGGTCCAGAACCAACCCTCTTGCCAGTAGAGGGGGGGCTGGAGCTACAGGTCCAGTACCAACTCCTTGCTAGTAGAGGGGGGCTGGAGCTACAGGTCCAGCACCAACTCCTGGCCACTAGAGGGTGGCTAGAGCTACAGGTCCAGCACCAACCCCCTGCCAGTAGAGGAGGAATGGAGCTACAAGTCCAGCACCAACCCCGCTGCCAGTAGAGGGGGGCTGCAGCTACAGGTCCAGCACCAACCCCCTGCCAGTAGAGGGAGGCTGGAGCTACAGGTCCAGCACCAACCCCCTGCCAGTAGAGGGGGGCTGGAACTACAGGTCCAGCACCAACCCCACGTTACCAGTAGAGGGGTGCTGGAACTACAGGTCCAGAACCAACCCTCTTGCCAGTAGAGGGGGGCTGGAGCTACAGGTCCAGTACCAACTCCTTGCCAGTAGAGGGGGGCTGGAGCTACAGGTCCAGCACCAACTCCTGGCCACTAGAGGGTGCCTGGAGCTACAGGTCCAGCACCATCCCCCCTGCCAGTAGAGGGGGGCTGGAGCTACAGGTCCAGCACCATCCCCCCTGCCAGGAGAGGGGGGCTGGAGCTACAGGGTGAGAACCAACCCCCTGCCAGTAGTGGGGGAAGGCTGGAGCTACAGGTCCAGGACCAACCCCCCTTCCAGTAGAAAGGAGCTGGAGCTACAGGTCCAGCACCAACCCCCTGCCAGTAGAGGGGGGCTGGAGCTACAGGTCCAGAATCAACCCCCTGCCAGTAGAGGGCGGCTTGAGCTTCAGGTCCAGCACCAATCCCCCCTGCCAGTTGAGGGGGGCTTGAGCTACAGGTCCAGGAGCAATCCCTCTTCCAGTAGAAAGGGGCTGGAGCTGCAAGTCCAGCACCAACTCCCTGCTAGTAGAAGGGGGCTGGAGCTACAGGTCCAGCACCAATCCCCCCTGCCAGTTGAGGGGGGCTTGAGCTACAGGTCTAGTACCATCCCCTTGCCAGTAGAGGAGGGCTGGAACTACAGGTCCAGCACCAACCCCGTACCAGTAGAGGGGGGCTGGAGCTACAGGTCCGGCACGAACCCCCTTCCAGTAGAGGGGGGCTGGAGCTACAGGTCCAGCACCAACCCCCCTGGCAGTAGAGTGGAGCTGGAGCTACAGGTCCAGCACTAACCCCCTTGTAGTAGAGGGGGGGGGGGTGGAGCTACAGGTCCAGCACCAACCCCTTTCCAGTAGAGTGGGGCTGGAGCTACAGGTCCAGCACGATCCCCCTGCCAGTAGAGGGTAGGGGCAGGTCCAGCACCAACCCCCTGACAGTAGATTGGCGATGGTTATCTTGAGGTTATCTTGAGATGATTTCGGGGCTTTAGTGTCCCCGCGGCCCGGTCCTCAACCAGGCCTCCACCCCCAGGAAGCAGCCCGTGACAGCTGACTAACACCCAGGTACCTATTTTACTGGTAGTTAACAGGGGCATAGGGTGAAAGAAACTGTGCCCATTGTTTCTCGCCGGCGCCTGGGATCGAACCCAGGACCACAGGATCACAAGTCCAGCGTGCTGTCCGCTCGGCCGACCGGCTCCCTACAGGTCCAGCACCAACTCCCTGCCAGTAGAGGGGGGCTGGAGCTACATTCCAGCACGATCCCCCTGCCAGTAGAGGGTAGGGGCTGGAGCTACAGGTCCAGCACCAACCCCCTGCCAGTAGAGGGGGGCTGGAGCTTCAGGTCCAGCACCAACCCCTTGCCAGTAGAGGGGGGCTTTAGCTACAGGTCCAGCACCAACCCCCTGCAAGGAGAAGGGGGCTGGAGCTACAGGTCCAGCACCAAGCCCCTGCAAGGAGAACGAGGCTGGAGCTACAGGTCCAGCACCAAGCCCCTGCCAGTAGAGTGGGGCTGGAGCTACAGGTCCGGCACCAACCCCCTGCTAGTAGAAGGGGGCTGGAGCTACAGATCCAGCACCAACCCCCTGCTAGTAGAGGGGGGCTGGAGCTACAGGTCCAGAAGCAACCCGCTGCGAGTGGAGGAGGGAAGGCTGGAGCTACAGGTCCAGCACCAACTCCCTGCCAGGAGAATGGGGCTGCAGCTACAGGTCCAGCACCAACCCCTGCTAGGAGAAGGGGGCTGGAGCTACAGGTTTAGCACCAACCCCCCTGCCAGTAGAGGGGGGCTGGAACTACAGGTCCAGCACTAACCCCCCTGCCAGTAGAGGGGGGGGGGTTGGAGCTACAGGTCCAGCACCAACCCCCCCTGCCAATAGAGGGAGCTGGAGCTGCAGGTCCAGCACCAACCCCCCCTCCCTTCCTTTAGAGGGGGGGGGGCGGGGGGCTGGAGCTACAGGACCTGCACCAACCCACTGCCAGTAGAGGGGGGCTGGAGCTACAGGTCCAACACCAACCCCCTGCCAGTAGAGGGGGCTTTAGCTACAGGTCCAGCACCAACCCCCTGCCAGTAGAGGGACGCTGGAGCTACAGGTCCAGCACCAAGCCCCTGCCAGTAGAGGGAGGCTGGAGCTACAGGTCCAGCACCAACCCCCCTGCCAGTAGAGGGGGCTGGAGCTACAGGTCCAGCACCAACCCCCCTGCCAGTAGAGGGGGCTGGAGCTACAGGTCCACCACCAACCCCCAGCCAGTAGAGGGGGGCTGAAGCTACAGGTCCAGCACCAACCCACTGCCAGTAGAAGGGGGCTTGAGCTACAGGTCCAGCACCAACCCCCTGCCAGTAGAGGGGGGCTTGAGCTACAGGTCCAGCACCAACCCCCTGCCTGTAAAGGAGGGATGGAGCTACTGGTCCAGCACCAACCTCCTGTTATTAGAGGAGGGTTGAAGCTACAGGTTTGAAGGGTTGGAGGGTTGAAGCTACACCAACGCCTTGCCAATAGAGGTAGGCTGGAGCTACAGGTCCAGCACCAACCCCCTGCCAGTAGAGGGGCTGGAGCTACAAGTCCAGCACCAACGCTCTGCCTGTAGTGGGGCGGGAGCTACAGGTCCGGCACCAACCCCCTGCCAGAAGAGGGGGGCTGGAGCTACAGGTTAAGCACCAACCCCCTGCCAGAAGAGGTTGGGGGGGTTGGAGCTACAGGTCCAGCACCAATCTTCTGCCAGTAGAGGGGGGCTGAAGTTCCAGGTCCAGCACCAACCCCCGTTCAGTAAAGCGGGGCTAGAGCTACAAGTCCAGCACCAACCCCCTGCCAGTAGAGGGGGGCGGGAGCTACAGGTCCAGCACCAACCCCCTGCCAGGAGAAGGGGGCTGGAGCTACAGGTCCAGCACCAACCCCCTGCCAGTAGAGGGGAGCTGGAGCTACAGGTCCAGCACCACCCTCCTGCCAGTAGAGTTGGGCTGGAGCTACAGGTCCAGCACCAACCCCCTTCCCCCCCCCCCCCCTTGCCAGTAGAGGGGGCGGGAGCTACAGGTTCAGCACCAACCCCCTGGCAGTAGAGGGGGGCTGGAGCTACAGGTCCAGCACCAACCCCTGCTAGGAGAAGGGGGCTGGAGCTACAGGTCCAGCACCAACCCCCTGCTAGTAGAGGGGGGGGGGGGCTGGAGCTACAGGACCAGCACCATCCTGCAGCCAGTAGAGGGGGGGGCTGGAGCTGCAGGTCCAGCACCAACCCCCTTCCAGTAGAGGGGGGGTTGGAGCTACAGGTTCAGCAACAACTCCATGCCAGTAGAGGGGGGCTGGAGCTACAGGTCTAGCACCAACCCCCTGCCAGTAGAGAGGGGGCTGGATAATGAGGCTGACACTGTCCACA
>NW_025564543.1:0-46881 GCF_020424385.1 Procambarus clarkii | reverse complement strand
TGTGTGTGTGTGTGTGTGTGTGTGTGTGTGTGGTGTGTGTGTGTGTGTGTGTGTGTGTGTGTGGGTGTGTGTGTGTGTGTGTGTGTGTGTGTGTGTGTGTGTGGTGTGTGTGTGTGTGTGTGTGTGTGTGTGTGTGTGTGTGTGTGTGTGTGTGTGTGTGTGTGTGTGTGTGTGTGTGTGTGTGTGTGTGTGTGTGTGTGTGTGTGTGTGTGTGTGTGTGTGTGTGTGTGTGTGTGTGGTGTGTGGTGGGTGTGTGTGTGTGTGTGTGTGGTGTGTGTGTGTGTGTGTGTGTGTGTGGGTGGGTGTGTGTTTTGTGTATATGTGTACTCACCTATTGTATTGTGCGTGTGTGTGTCTGTGTGTGTGTGTGTGTGTGTGCGTGTGTGTGTGTACTCACCTAGTTGTGCTTGCGGGGGTTGAGCTCTGGCTCTTTGGTTCCGCCTCTCAACCGTATGTGTGTGTGTATGTACTAACCTACTTGTACTCACCTATTTGTGCTTGCGGAGGTTGAGCTCTGGCTCTTTGGTCCCGCCTCTCAACTGTCAATCAATTGGTGTACAGATTCTTGAGCCTATTGGGCTCTATCATATCTACATTTAAATCTGTGTATGGAGTCAGCCTCCACCACATCACTTCCTAATGCATTCCATTTGTCAACCACTCTGACACTAAAACAGTTCTTTCTAATATCTCTGTGGCTCATTTGGGCACTCAGTTTCCACCTGTGTCCCCTTGTGCGTGTTCCCCTTGTGTTAAACAGCCTGTCTTTATCAACCCTGTCGATTCCCTTGAGAATCTTGAATGTAGTGATCATGTCCCCCCTAACTCTTCTGTCTTCCAGCGAAGTGAGGTTCAATTCCCGCAGTCTCTCCTCGTAGCTCATACCTCTCAGCTCGGGTACTAGTCTGGTGGCAAACCTTTGAACCTTTTCCAGTTTAGTCTTATCCTTGACTAGATATGGACTCCATGCTGGGGCTGCATACTCCAGGATTGGCCTGACATATGTGGTATACAAAGTTCTGAATGATTCTTTACACAAATTTCTGAATGCCGTTCGTATGTTGGCCAGCCTGGCATATGCCGCTGATGTTATCCTCTTGATATGTGCTGCAGGAGACAGGTCTGGCGTGATATCAACCCCCAAGTCTTTTTCTTTCTCTGACTCCTGAAGAATTTCCTCTCCCAGATGATACCTTGTATCTGGCCTCCTGCTCCCTACACCTATCTTCATTATATTACATTTTGTTGGGTTTTTTGGCATCGTCCGCAAACATTGAGAGAAATGAATCTATACCCTCCGGGAGATCATTTACATATATCAGAAACAAGATAGGACCGAGTACAGAGCCCTGTGGGACTCCACTGGTGACTTCACGCCAATCGGAGGTCTCACCCCTCACCGTAACTCTCTGCTTCCTATTGCTAAGGTACTCCCTTATCCACTGGAGCACCTTACCAGCTACACCTGCCTGTCTCTCCAGCTTATGTACCAGCCTCTTATGCGGTACTGTGTCAAAGGCTTTCCGACAATCCAAGAAAATGCAGTCCGCCCAGCCTTCTCTTTCTTGCTTAATCTTTGTCACCTGGTCATAGAATTCTATTAAGCCAGTCAGGCAAGATTTACCCTCCCTGAACCCATGTTGGCGATTTGTCACGAAGTCCCTTCTCTCCAGATGTGTTACCAGTTTTTTCTCACGATCTTCTCCATCACCTTGCATGGTATACAAGTCAAGGACACTGGCCTGTAGTTCAGTGCCTCTTGCCTGTCGCCCTTTTTGTATATTGGGACCACATTCGCCGTCTTCCATATTTCTGGTAGGTCTCCCGTCTCTAGTGACTTACTATACACTATGGAGAGTGGTAGGCAAAGTGCCTCTGCACACTCTTTCAGTACCCATGGCGAGATCCCGTCTGGACCAACAGCCTTTCTAACATCCAGATCCAGCAGGTGTCTCTTGACCTCCTCTCTCATAATTTCAAACTCTTTCAAGGAAGCCTGGTTTACTTCCCTTTCTCCTAGCACAGTGACCTCATCTTGTTCTGTTGTGAAGACCTCTTGGAACCTCTTGTTGAGTTCATCACACACCTCTTTGTCATTCTCTGTATACCTGTCCTTGCCTGTTCTAATGTGTGTGTGTGTGTGTGTGTGTGTGTTGTGTGTGTGTGTGTGGTGTGTGTGTGTGTGTGTGTGTGTGTGTTTGTGTGTGTGTGTATGGCGGTGTGTGTGTGTGTGTGTGTTGTCAGCCACCTATGTGTCCTGGGTCTTGGATGTACCACATATATGCAGGTGTGTCCTCTCTCACTGCCAAAGGTCCTCTTCCAGTTGCTGGTTCTCTCTAGGTCGTAGACGAAAGTTAAGAAGCTCTTTATCTCCAGCAGAAGATGTTTGCTTCTGTACAATAAAATCATTAGTTTTTTCCCTCGGGCAGATAATGAATTGGTCACGCCAAATGTTAATTATTTACACGTGTAGTGTGACTGGAGTGCTCCTGTGGAGTACACCATGAAGACGAGGGCACCTCAGAGTATTGAACGGGACTGCTCCTGTGGAACATCTGCTTCAGTGACACAATAGTTCCTACCCGAAGCCGGCGCCCATGTTAATGTCTGAACGCTGACGCCTCTGGAGACAACTTGATGAGAGGTTGTCTCCAGTTTGTTTATATATTATCACATTGATATATATAAAAGACTCTTGATCGTGAGGACGAGGGAGGCCAGCTATTGTTGCCTGAAGATGACGACTATGTCAAGAGACACCAAATATATCGTCCTCTCATAAGATCACACAAGAAAATGCTAATATGCCCCGCCAATTACCACAATGGTAGTGAAATGTACAAATATGTTGCATGCAAATGCCTAGGAAACTATGTTTGTCTAAGGAGAGTTGCGCATCACCTAAATGTATAATACTCTGCAACAAACAATTTTTTAAAACGCACGCACCACCAATTTTCGAAATCCTTCCCCAATGTTATTGGAAGTTGTTGGACATAGTCCTGATAGTTAAAAGGAAGTAAATGTGTTTTGACCCCCATAACTTATACATTGAGAGTCTCTTCACACAGGAGAGATGTGTGTGTGTACTCACCTAATTATACTCACCTAATTGTGCTTGCGGGGGTTGAGCTCGGCTCTTGGTCCCGCCTCTCACCGTCAATCAACTGGTGTACAGATTCCTGAGCCTACTGGGCTCTATCATATCTACATTTGAAACTGTGTATGGAGTCAGCCTCCACCATATCACTTCCTAGTGCATTCCATTTACTAACTACTCTGACACTGAAAAAGTTCTTTCTAATGTCTCTGTGGCTCATTTGGGTAGTCAGCTTCACCTGTGTCCCCTTGTTCGCGTCCCCCCAGTGTTGAATAGTTCATCCTGTTTACCCGGTCGATTCCTGTGAGGATTTTGTAGGGTTGTGATCATGTCTCCCCTTACTCTTCTGTCTTCCAGTGTCGTAAGGTGCATTTCCCGCAGCCATTCCTCATAACTCATGCCTCTTAGTTCTGGGACTAGTCTAGTAGCATACCTTTGGACTTTTTCCAGCTTCGTTTTGCGCTTGACAAGGTACGGGCTCCATGCTGGGGCCGCATACTCCAGGATTGGTCTTACATATGTTGTGTACAAGATTCTGAATGATTCCTTACACAGGTTCCTGAACGCCGTTCTGATGTTAGCCAGCCTCGCATATGCCGCAGACGTTATTCATATGCCCACAGACGTTATGTGTGTGTGTGTGTGTGTGTACTCACCTAGTTGTGTCTGCAGGATCGAGCATTGACTCTTGGATCCCGCCTTTCAAGCATCGGTTGTTTACAGCAATGACTCCTGTCCCATTTCCCAATCATACCTGGTTTTAAAATTATGAATAGTATTTGCTTCCACAACCTGTTCCTGAAGTGAAGTGCATTCCATTTTCCCACTACTCTCACGCTAAAAGAAAACTTCCTAACATCTCTGTGACTCATCTGAGTTTCAAGCTTCCATCCATGTCCCCTCGTTCTGTTACTATTCCGTGTGAACATTTCGTCTATGTCCACTCTGTCAATCCCTCTGAGTATCTTATACGTTCCTATCATGTCCCCCCTCTCCCTTCTTCTTTCTAGTGTCGTAAGGCACAGTTCCCTCAGGCGCTCCTCATACCCCATCCCTCGTAGCTCTGGGACGAGTCTCGTTGCAACCTTTTCCCAGTTCATTATATGCTTCTTCAGATGGGGACTCCATGATGAGGCGGCATACTCTAAGACTGTCCTCACGTATGCAGTGTAAAGCGCCCTAAATGCCTCCTTACTTAGGTTTCTGAATGATGTTCTAACTTTTGCCAGTGTAGCGTACGCTGCTGTCGTTATCCTATTTATATGTGCCTCAGGAGATAGATTAGGTGTTACGTCCACCCCCAGGTCTCTTTCATGCGTCGTCACAGGTAGGCTGTTCCCCTTCATTGTGTACTGTCCCTGTGGTCTCCTATCTCCTAGTCCCATTTCCATAACTTTACATTTGCTCATGTTGAATTCCAGTAGCCATTTCTCTGACCATCTCTGCAACCTGTTCAGGTCCTCTTGGAGGATCCTGCAATCCTCATCTGTCACAACTCTTCTCATCAACTTTGCGTCATCCGCAAACATCGACATGTAGGACTCTACGCCTGTAAACATGTCGTTAACATATACAAGAAATAGAATTGATCCCAGCACCGATCCTTGTGGTACTCCACTTGTTACTGTTCGCCAGTCCGACTTCTCGCCCCTTACCGTAACTCTTTGGCTCCTTCCTGTTAGGTAGTTCCTTATCCATGCTAGGACCTTTCCCCCCACCCCGCCTGCCTCTCGAGCTTGAACAGCAGTCTCATGTGCGGTACTGTATCAAAGGCTTTTTGGCAGTCCAGAAATATGCAGTCTGTCCAACCATCTCTGTCCTGTCTTATCCTCGTTATTTTATAATAAAATTCTAGAAGGTTTGTTAGGCACGATTTCCCTGTCCAGAACCCATGTTGATGTTTGTTCACAAACCTAATGTTCTCCAGGTGTGCAACCAGTCGTAGCCTAATTATTCTTTCCAGTATTTTACAGGGGATGCTTGTCAGTGATACAGGTCTGTAGTTAAGTGCCTCCTCCCTATCACCTTTCTTGAAGATCGGCACGACATTTGCCTTCTTCCAACAACTGGGCAATTCTCCCGACATAAGTGTGTGTGTGTGTGTGTGTGTGTGTGTGTGTGTGTGTGTGTGTGTGTGTGTGTGTGTGTTTACTAGTTGTGTTGTGTTTTTGCGGGGTTGAGCTTTGTTCTTTCGGCCCGCCTCTCAACTGTCAATCAACTGTTTACTAACTACTTTTTTTTTTTTTTTTTCAACCACACACACACACACCAGGAAGCAGTCCGTGACCGCTGACTAACTCCCAGGTACCTATTTACTGCTAGGTAACAGGGGCACTTAGGGTGAAAGAAACTTTGCCCCTTGGTTCTGCCTCGTGCGGGAATCGAACTCGCTCCACAGAATTACTAGTCCTGCGCGCTATCCACCAGGCTACGAGGCCCCCTAGGGGCCCGGGCCCCCCCACACACACACGCACACAGGGCCCCCCCTGTGTGCGTGTGTGTGTGTGTGTGTGTGTGTGTGTGTGTGTGTGTGTGTGTGTGTGTGTGTGTGTGTGTGTGTGTGTGTGTGTGTGTGTGTGTGTTCTGTAAAGTTTTACACTTTCATGTATCATATTTACCTTCACTACAAGTCCCTCCGTCAGGAATGAACCACCAAACACACACAAATGTGACAGCCGGATACATGCACCCCTGCACCAACACACACAAATGTGACAGCCGGATACATGCACCCCTGCACCAACACACACAAATGTGACAGCCGGATACATGCACCCCTGCACCAACACACACAAATGTGACAGCCGGATACATGCACCCCTGCACCAACACACACAAATGTGACAGCCGGATACATGCACCGCTGCACCAACACACACTAATGTGACAGCCGGATACATGCACCGCTGCACCAACACACACAAATGTGACAGCCGGATACATGCACCGCTGCACCAACACACACAAATGTGACAGCCGGATACATGCACCGCTGCATCAGCACACACAAATGTGACAGCCGGATACACGCACCGCTGCACCCAACACACACAAATGTTGACAGCCGGATACATGCACCGCTGCACCAACACACACAAATGTGACAGCCGGATACATGCACCACTACACCCAACACACACAAATGTGACAGCCGGATACATGCAAACCGCTGCATCAGCACACACAAATGTGACAGCCGGATACACGCACCGCTGCACCAACACACACAAATGTGACAGCCGGATACATGCACCCTGCACCAACACACACAAATATGACAGCCGGATACATGCATCGCTGCACCAACACACACAAATGTGACAGCCGGATACATGCACCCCTGCACCAACACACACAAATGTGACAGCCGGATACATGCACCGCTGCATCAGCACACACAAATGTGACAGCCGGATACACGCACCGCTGCACCAACACACACAAATGTGACAGCCGGATACATGCACCGCTGCACCAACACACACAAATGTGACAGCCGGATACATGCACCCCTGCACCAACACACACAAATGTGACAGCCGGATACATGCACCGCTGCACCAACACACACAAATGTGACAGCCGGATACATGCACCGCTGCACCAACACACACAAATGTGACAGCCGGATACATGCACCGCTGCACCAACACACACAAATGTGACAGCCGGATACATGCACCGCTGCACCAACACACACAAATGTGACAGCCGGATACATGCACCGCTGCACCAACACACACAAATGTGACAGCCGGATACATGCACCGCTGCACCAACACACACAAATGTGACAGCCGGATACATGCACCAACACTCACAAATGTGACAGCCGGATACATGCACCAACACTCACAAATGTGACAGTCGGATACATGCACCGCTGCACCAACACACACAAATCAATGATCTTATCACACGAAATACACAAGATTATGGAACATAATTCGGCAATATTCTGACGACTGAAATTTGCTGCCACTTGACAACTCTGGTAAAGACATAGCTAACATAACATAGTGATATCCAATATAACATCCTCGTATTACTGCAGATAACTGCACAGACAAAAACAAAAATGCCATTGTAGTTTGCAAAGTTCAAAGTAAACTTTAGGAAATAACGTGTAAACTCAAAAAACGCAGTTTACTCGACATGATCCACACACTCCAGCACACAGGTGGTGTGGTTGGCCGCGCCAATCACCTTCATAGTCTAGAATTATTGAATATAAATCATACTTCATTATAAACATTCCCGCGCGCCTTAACATATACATATATACTCACTCTTTCCTTAACATATATTTTTTTTACAGATATCATTAATTTAGCCAATAATTTCACAGCTAAACAAATATATATAGATATATATATTATGGGAGTTGGTAGAGTGAAGGGTGTGTTGTGTGAAGATAATAATAAGGAGGTGTGTGTGTCCACTCCCCAGACAGAGAAGGCGCCGAGCAGAACGGTGAGCAGGTTGATGTTGTCAGCGGTCACCCCCAACGACTCTGGCAGATACACCTGTCGACCAGATACTGGCGGAGTCTCGTCCGTCTCTGTGCACGTCCAGTCTGGTAGGTGACTGTGTGTGTGTGTGTGTGTGTGTGTGTGTTGTGTGTGTGTGTGTGTGTGTGTGTGTGTGTGTGTGTGTGTGTGTGTGTGTGTGTGTGTGTGTGTCTGTGTGTGTGTGCGTGCGTGCGTGCGTGCACGTCCAGTCTGGTAGGTGACTGAGACTCTGTGTATGTGTGTGTGTGTGTGTGTACTCACCTAGTTGTGTTTGCGGGGGTTGAGCTCTGGCTCTTTGATCCCGCCTCTCAACCTTCAATCAACAGGTGTACAGATTCCTGAGCCTATTGGGCTCTGTCATATCTACTCTTGAAACTGCGTATGGAGTCAGCCTCCACCACATCACTTCCTAATGCATTCCATTTGTAAACCACTCTGACACTAAAAAAGTTCTTTCTAATATCTCTGTGGCTCATTTGGACACTCAGTTTCCATCTGTGTTCACTAGTGCGTGTGCCCCTTGTGTTAAATAGCCTGTCTTTGTCTACCCTATCAATTCCCTTGAGAATCTTGAATGTGGTGATCATGTCCCCCCTAACTCTTCTGTCTTCCAGCGAAGTGAGGTTTAATTCCCGTAGTCTCTCATCGTAGCTCATACCTCTCAGCTCGGGTACTAGTCTGGTGGCAAACCTTTGAACCTTTTCCAGTTTAGTCTTATCCTTGACTAGATATGGACTCAATGCTGGGGCTGCATACTCCAGGATTGGCCTGACATATGTGGAATACAAATTTCTGAATGATTATACAAGTTTCTGAATGCCTTTCGTATGTTGGCCAGCCTGGCATATGCCGCTGATGTTATCCTTTTGATATGGGCTGCAGGAGACAGGTCTGGCGTGATATCAACTCCCAAGTCTTTTTCTTTCTCTGACTCTTGAAGAATTTCCTCTCCCAGATGATACCTTGTATTTGGCCTCCTGCTCCCTACACCTATCTTCATTACATTACATTTGTTTGGGTTAAACTCTAACAACCATTTGTTTGACCATTCCTTCAGTTTGTCTAGGTTTTCTTGAAGCCTCAAACAGTCCTCTTCTGTCTTAATCCTTCTCATAATTTTGGCATCGTCCGCAAACATTGAAAGAAATGAATCTATACCCTCTGGGAGATCATTTACATCTATCAGAAACAAGATAGGACCGAGTACAGAGCCCTGTGGGACTCCACTGGTGACTTCACGCCAATCGGAGGTCTCACCCCTCACCGTAACTCTCTGCTTCCTATACCTTAGGTACTCCCTTATCCATTGGAGCACCTTACCAGCTACACCTGCCTGTCTCTCCAGCTTATGTACTAGCCTCTTATGAGGTACTGTGTCAAAGGCTTTCCAACAATCCAAGAAAATGCAGTCCGCCCAGCCCTCTCTTTCTTGCTTAATCTGTGTCACCTGGTCATAGAATTCTATTAAGCTAGTCAGGCAACATTTACCCTCCCTGAACTCATGTTGGCGATTTGTCACGAAGTCCCTTCTCTCCAGATGTGCTACCAGGTTTTTTCTCACGATCTTCTCCATCACCTTGCATGGTATACAAGTCAAGAACACTGGCCTGTAGTTCAGTGCTTCTTGCCTGTCGCCCTTTTTGTATATTGGGACCACATTCGCCATCTTCCATATTTCTGGTAGGTCTCCCGTCTCCAGTGACCTACTATACACTATGGAGAGTGGCAAGCAAAGTGCCTCTGCACACTCTCTCCGTACCCATGGCGAGATCCCGTCTGGACCAACAAATGTGACAGTCGGATACATGTACCACTGCACCAACATCCAGATCCAGCAGGTGTCTCTTGACCTCCTCTCTCGTAATTTCGAACTCCTCCAAGGCCGCCTGGTTTACTTCCCTTTTCCCTAGCACAGTGACCTCACCTTGTTCTGTTGTGAAGGCCTCTTGGAACCTCTTGTTGAGTTCATCACACACCTCTTTGTCATTCTCTGTATACCTGTCCTCGCCTGTTCTAAGTTTCACTACCTGTTCGTTCACTGTTGTTTTCCTTCTGATGTGACTGTGGAGTAGCTTTGGTTCGGTCTTGGCTTTGTTTGCTATATCATTTTCATAACTTTTCTCTGCTTCTCTTCTCACCCTGACATACTCATTCCTGGTTCTCTGGTATATCTCTCTGCTTTCTGGTGTTCTGTATTCCAGAAGTTCCTCCACGCCCTTTTGTTCAGTTTCTTTGCTTCCATACATGCCCTATTATACCATGGATTCTTCTTTTGTTTCTCGGATTTTTCCTTTTGGGCCGGGATGTATCTGCTTACTGCCTCCTGACACTTTTGGGTGACATAGTCCATCATATCTTGTACAGACTTAGCTCTGAGGTCTGTGTCCCAAGGTATTTCCCTTAGGAAGCTTCTCATCTCCTCATAATTTCCCATTCGGTATGCCAGCCTTTTGTTTCCTAGTTCTTTTTCGGGGGGGATAATTCCTAGCTCTACCAGGTACTCAAAGTTCAATACACTGTGATCACTCATTCCCAAGGGTGCTTCCATCTTGACTTCCCTTATATCCCACTCATTTAGGGTAAATATCGGATCAAGCATTGCTGGTTCATCCTCTCCTCTCATTCTTGTTGGTTCCTTGATGTGCTGGCTTAGAAAGTTTCTTGTGGCCACGTCCAGCAGCTTAGCTCTCCATGTTTCTGGTCCTCCATGCGGGTGTCTGTTCTCCCAATCTATCTTCCCATGGTTGAAGTCTCCCATGATCAGTAGTCCAGATCCATTCCTGCTAGCAACAGAAGCTGCTCTCTCTATTATGTTAATGGTGGCCATATTATTTCTATCATATTCCTGTCTGGGTCTTCTGTCATTTGGTGGTGGATTATATATGACTACGACTATAATTTTTTGCCCTCCAGTTGTTATTGTTCTTATAATGTAGTCACTGAAACCTTCACATCCCTGAACAACCAACTCCTCAAAATCCCAGCCTTTTCGTACTACACCACCACCACCACCACCTCTTCCTTCTCTCTCTTTCCTCATAACATAATAGTCCTGTGGGAACACTGCATTTGTTAATGTTTTCGTCAGCTTTGTTTCTGTGAGAGCTATTATGTCTGGGTTTTCCTCTAGTACCCATTCTCCAAGTTCATTTGCTTTATTTGTAATTCCATCTATGTTAGTGTACATTGCCTTGAGGCTCACTTTCTTCTGTCCCTTCTCAAATCTCCTCCTTGGTGAGTGTTCTGCTGGTGGAGGAAGCTGTGCCATGGGTGTGAGGATTTGTGAGGTGGATAACAGGGTTGCAGAGGATACTGGGATGAGGGGTGGGGGTCAAGTGAAGGGGGAGGGAATGGGGTTAAAGGGGCGGGAAGACAGGAAGGAAAGGGGGGTTTTCTATGCAGAGGAGGGTGGTGGGGGTTGCCCTCCCCGCTGGTGTTACTGGGTAGCTGGTTGTGTGTGTGTGTTTGTGTGTGCGTGTGTGTGTGTGTGTGTGTGTGTTGTGTGTGTGTGTGTGTGTGTGTGTGTGTGTGGGTGTGTGTGTGTGTGGTGTGTGTGTGTGTGTGTGTATGTACTCACCTAGTTCTCACCTAGTTGTGTTTGCGGGGGTTGAGCTCTGGCTCTTTGGTCCCGCCTCTCAACGTCAATCAACAGGTGTACAGATTCCTGAGCCTATCGGGCTCTGTCATATCTACACTTGAAACTGTGTATGGAGTCAGCCTCCACCACATCACCCCCTAATGCATTCCATTTGTCAACCACTCTGACACTAAAAAAGTTCCTTCTAATATCTCTGTGGCTCATTTGGGCACTCAGTTTCCACCTGTGTCCCCTTGTGCGTGTTCCCCTTGTGTTAAATAGACTGTCTTTATCTACCCTATCAATCCCCTTCAGAATCTTGAATGTGGTGATCATGTCCCCCCTAACTCTTCTGTCTTCCAGCGAAGTGAGGTTTAATTCCCGTAGTCTCTCCTCGTAGCTCATACCTCTCAGCTCGGGTACTAGTCTGGTGGCAAACCTTTGAACCTTTTCCAGTTTAGTCTTATGCTTGACTAGATATGGACTCCATGCTGGAGCTGCATACTTCAGGATTGATCTGACATATGTGGTATATAATGTTCTGAAAGATTCCTTACACAAGTTTCTAAAGGCCTTGTGTGTGTGTGTGTGTGTGTGTGTGTGTGTGTGTGTGTGTGTGTGTAGTCAGCTGTGTACTCACCTATTTGTGCTTGCAGGGTTGAGCTTTGGCTCTTCTCAACTGTCAATCAACTGGTGTACAGATTCCTGAGCCTACTGGGCTCTATCATATCTACATTTGAAACTGTGTATGGAGTCAGCCTCCACCACATCACTGCCTAATGCATTCCATCCGTTAACTACTCTGACACTGAAAAAGTTCTTTCTAACGTCCCCGTGGCTCATGTGGGTACTCAGTTTCCACCTGTGTCCACTTGTTCGCGTACCACCAGTGTTGAATAGTTTATCCTTGTTTACCCGGTCGATTCCCCTGAGGATTTTGTAGGTAGTGATTATGTCTCCCCTTACTCTTCTGTCTTCCAGGGTCGTAAGTTGCATTTCCCGCAGCCTTTCCTCGTAACTCATGCCTCTTAGTTCTGGGACTAGTCTAGTGGCATACCTTTGAACTTTTTCCAGCTTCGTCTTGTGCTTGACAAGGTACGAGCTCCATGCTGGGGCCGCATACTCCAGGATTGGTCTTACATATGTGGTGTACAAGATTCTGAATGATTCCTTACACAGGTTCCTGAACGCTGTTCTGATGTTAGCCAGCCTCGCAAATGCCGCAGACGTTATTCTTTTTATGTGGGCTTCAGGAGATAGATTTGGTGTGATATCAACTCCAAGATCTTTCTCTGTCCGTTTCATTAAGTACTTCATCTCCTATTCTGTATCCTGTGTCTGGCCTCCTGTTTCCACTGCCTAGTTTCATTACTTTGCATTTACTCGGGTTGAACTGCAACAACCATTTGTTGGACCATTCACTCAGTCTGTCTAGGTCATCTTGTAACCTCCTACTATCATCCTCTTTGCATCATCAGCAAACATTGAGAGAAACTAGTATATACCCTCTGGGAGATCATTTACATATATCAGAAACAGTATAGGTCCAAGGACTGACCCCTGCGGGACTCCACTTGTAACGTCTCGCCAATCTGAGACCTCACCCCTCACACTGACTCGTTGTCTCCTGTTGCTTAGGTACTCCTTTATCCAATGGAGTACCTTCCCTTTCACTCCAGCCTGCATCTCCAGCTTTTTCACTAGCCTCTAATGTGGTACTTTATCAAAGGCTTTCTGACGATCCAAAAATATGCAGTCTGCCCACCCTTCTCTTTCTTGCCTTATTTTTGTTGCCTGGTCGTAGAATTCAAGTAACCCTGTGAGGCAGGACCTGCCATCCCTGAACCCATGTTGATGCTGTGTTACAAAGTTCCTTCGCTCCAGATGCTCCACTAACTTTCTTCGCACAATCGTCTCCATCAGCTTGCATGGTATGCAGGTTAGGGACACTGGCCTGTAGTTTTGTGCCTCCTGTCTATCCCCTTTCTTGTATATCGGGACTACGTTAGCTGCTTTCCAAATATCTGGCAGTTCCCCTGTTGCCAGTGATTTGTTATACACTATGGAGAGTGGTAGGCACAGTTCTTTTGCTCATTCCTTTAGTATCCAAGGGGAGATTCCATCTGGGCCTATATCCTTTGTCGCATCCAACTCGAGTAAACACTTCCTTACTTCTCCGCTGGTAATCTTAAACTCTTCCAGTGGTTCCTGGTTAGCAATTCCCTCTCTTATCTTTCGAATTTCTCCTTGCTCTAAGGTGAAAACCTCCTGGAATTTCTTATTCCATTCCTCACTCACTTCCTTGTCGTTTGTAGTGAATCCTTCTGCCCCTATCCTTAATTTCATAACCTGTTCCTTTTCTGTCGTTTTTCTCCTGATGTGGCTATGCATCAATTTAGGCTGAGTCTTTGCCTTGCTTGCGATGTCATTTTCGTATTGTCTTTCTGCCTCTCTTCTCATCCTGACATATTCATTCCTGGCATTCTGGTATCTTTCTCTGCTCTCCAGTGTCCTGTTATTCCTATAGTTTCTCCATGCCCTTTTACTTTGCTGCTTAGCTAGCCTACATCTCTGATTAAACCATGGGTTTCTCATCTTTATTTCTCTGTTTTCCTTTTGGACTGGGACAAACTTGTTTTCTGCGTCCTTGCACTTCTGCGTGATGTAGTCCATCATATCTTGGGCCGTCTTTCCCCTGAGCTCTGTTTCCCATGCTATATCTGTTAGGAATATTCTTATCCCCTCATAGTTTCCCTTTCGGTATGCAAACCTTTTGGTTTCGGTATCCCTCCTCGAGTTCAATAACCCTTCTTCAATCAGGTACTCAAACACCAGTACACTGTGGTCGCTCATTCCTGCTGGGTCCTCAAAACCTATTTCTCTTATGTCGGAATCGTTCAGAGTGAAGACTAGGTCGAGTCTCGCTGGTTCGTCATTGCCTCTCATCCTTGTGGGTTCTCTGACATGCAGGGTTAAAAAGTTTCTAATCACCACCTCCAATAGTTTGGCTCTCCACGTATCCTCGCCTCCATGCAGTTCCTTGTTCTCCCAGTCAATCCTTCCGTGATTGAAGTCGCCCATGATGAGCAGGTGGGATCTATTTCTACAGGCAGCAGAGGCTGCCCTCTCAATTATAGTGTTAACTGCCATGTTGTTGTTTTCATACTCTTGACTGGGTCTTCTGTCATTTGGTGGAGGGTTGTATATTACTGCTATTACTATTCTTGGTCCTCCCATTGTCATGGTGCCTGCTATGTAGTCTCTGAAACCCTCACAGCCCGGGATAGCCATCTCCTTAAAACTCCATTCCTTTCTCATGAGTAGGGCCACTCCGCTTCCTCCCCTACCTTCCCTCTCTTTTCTTATTATTGTGTACTCCTGGGGAAACACGGCATTCGTTATGATTCCAGAGAGTTTTGTTTCAGTGAGTCCGATTACATCTGAGTTCACTTCTTGTGCTCTTTCCTTTAGTTCATTTGTCCTGCTTGTGATCCCATCTATGTTCGAGTACATCACCCTGAAACTGACTCTCTTCTGCTTCTCCTCTGGGGGGGACCTGTGGGATCTGGGGTAAGTGGGAGCTGGGGGGGATCTGGTATGGGGAGACTGGTGGAGGAGGGAGGACTTGGGGGGGTGGGGGAGAGGGGGAGGGTATGGGGGTGAGAGGGGGAGGGTAGGGGGGAAGTAAGTAAGTAATTATCAAAAGAAGGCACCAAACCGGGAAGGGTATGTAGCACCATCAAATGTGCGGAATAATCAGAGGGCGCTAAATATCACCAAGGATGCCAATACGAGAACAAAAACGCATAAGGCGAACGATATCAAAAGTATCCGAGTCACCAAGAATTCCATTGAGGGACAGGCGACCGGGAGGTGCGGTCGGACAGCAAGACACATGCTCGTCCTGGAAGTCAGGACATTCAAGAAGGACATGCACGACCATAAGAGGGACAATGCAATTAGGACAATAAGGAGCAGGGCGGTGCTCCATCAAGTGACCATGGGTTAAGGGAGTATGGCCAATATGCAACCTCGCCAGAGCTGTTTCCCAACGCCGGTTACGGTGGCAGGAGGACGGCCACGAGGAAACACAACATTTAAGAGTACGAAGTTTGTTACCAGTAACAGACGACCAAGAAGCCTGCCAACGAGTAAGAATGGAGGAATGGATAACCGGGTAAAAGTCGGAATATGGAATACCTTTACGAGAGATGGGACAAGAGCGGACAGCTTCCTTTGCGGCAGCATCCGCATGCTCATTTAAAGACACACCAATATGGCTGGGAACCCAACAAAACTCAACCGACTTAAATTTACTGTGGACAAGAAACAGCCAACGCTGGATCTCAACAACTACTGGATGAACCGGATTAAAGGACCCAAGAGCCATGAGGGCACTACGCGAGTCAACAACAACTACAAAGGAAGACTGACAACGAGAAAGCAGGAGACGAAGAGCATAGAAAATAGCATAAAGCTCCGCTGTAAAGATGCTAGTCTCCGGAGGTAAGCGACACATATAAGTGCGATCAGGAAAAACAACAGTAGCAACACCGTCTGCAGACTTAGACCCATCAGTGAAGACAGAAATGGAGCGGAAGTGAGAAGAAAAGTGCTCAAGGAAAAGGCGTTTTAGAACCGTAGGAGGGGTAAAAGCTTTTGTGATGCGGGTCAAGGATGTACAAAACTGCGGAAGGGGGACTCTCCACGGGGGCAAAGAAGGAACAACACGAGAAGAAACATTAGAAACACGATCGGAAAGAGAACTCTGCAAGCAAGATAACCGGACAGAAGGAGGGAGGTGGTGAAGAGGAACAGGAACCGCAGGAGGGGTAAAAGTTAAAGCACGACAGAGGCGAGAGGAAGGATGTTGTAAGGATCGTGCAAGATAGCGAAGACAGTAGCGATCACGGCGGTCCTGGAGAGACAGGAAGCCAGTGTCAACATACAAGCTAAGGACGGGAGTCGAACGAAAGGCACCAGAACTGAGGCGCAACCCAGTATGGTGCAAAGCATCAAGACGGCGAAGAGTAGAAGGAGAAGCAGATGAGTAAGCAGGGCAACCATAATCGAGCTTAGACAGGACGAGAGAGGAATGTAAAGCAAGGAGAGTGCACCTATCCGCTCCCCAAGAAGTATGGGACAATACCCGATGGAGGGCAAGGCCCTTAGAGCACTCAACACGGAGGTAAGAGATATGGGGAGACCAAGACAAACGAGTGTCAAGGAATAACCCCAAAAGATTCGCGGAATCTTTGTACTCAAGGGGATGACCATAAAGTGACAAAGAGGGATGAAGAACGACCCGTTTCCTAGTAGAAGACATGACACAAGTCTTAGAAGTAGAGAACTTGAAGCCATGATCGGTGGCCCAAGACGACACGGCATCAATCGCATGTTGAAGCCGGCGCTGAACGAGAGGCAGGCTGACAACAAAGGGTAAGATCATCGACATAGAGAGCGGAGAAGACACCTGAAGGAAGAGAGGAAAGAAGACCATTGAGGGCAACCAGAAAAAGAGTAGTGCTCAGCCCAGCAAACAATTTTAGGTTGCCACAACATATCTGGAAAGTATTTGAAAGTATTGGAAACGTTTGTTTTATCGTATCAGATACGATATTGTGTGTGGACTTAAATAGGTTTCCAAAACTTATAACCAAGACATATGTATCTAACACTAATTTGAGATGTTGTGGCAACTTTACACTCCTAACATGAGTCATTCATAATCCATTCATATACCAATATGAATCTCTTATGAAAGGTTTGAGCCAATAATCTGAACCCTTTTTACAACTTTGTGTGTAAAGTTAAATTTCTTGAAATTAAATTATATTTTATATTACATTATTTTTATTATATTTTATATTATATTATTATTTTCAATTTTAATATTAAAACCAATTGAAGGGTAAAAAAAATCTAATAATTTATATTTCTTTTATTATTTACTAACAATTAAAATTATTTACTAACGGAGAGAAGGGAGGCTGTACGGCGGAGAGTGGCGGCTGTGGCGGACAGTGGCGGCGGTGGCGGATAGTGGCGGCGGGAGGACAGTGGCGGCGGTGGCGGATAGTGGCGGCGGGAGGACAGTGGCGGCGGCGGGCGGACAGTGGCGGCGGCGGGCGGACAGTGGCGGCGGTGGCGGATAGTGGCGGCGGGCGGACAGTGGCGGCGGTGGCGGACAGTGGCGGCGGGCGGACAGTGGCGGCGGTGGCGGATAGTGGCGGCTGTGGCGGATAGTGGCGGCGGGCGGACCGTGGCGGCTTTGGCGGCGGTGGTGGACAGTGGCGGCGGCGCGGACAGTGGCGGCGGCGGGCGGACAGTGGCGGCGGCGGGCGGACAGTGGTGGCGGCGGGCGGACAGTGGTGGTGGCGGCGGGCGGACAGTGGAGGCAGCGGGCGGACAGTGGTGGCGGTGGCAGACAGTGGTGGCGGTGGCGGACAGTGGTGGCGGTGGCGGATAGTGGCAGCGGGCGGACAGTGGCGGCGGGCGGAAAGTGGCGGCGGTGGCGGACAGTGGCGTCGGGCGGACAGTGGCGGCGGTGGCGGATAGTGGCGGCGGGCGGACAGGGCGGCGGCGGGCGGACAGTGGCGGCGGGCGGACAGTGGCGGCGGTGGCGGACAGTGGCGGCGGGCGGACAGTGGCGGCTGTGGCGGATAGTGGCGGCTTTGGCGGCGGTGGTGGACAGTGGCGGCGGCGGGCGGACAGTGGCGGCGGCGGGCGGACAGTGGCGGCGGCGGGCGGACAGTGGCGGCGGCTGGCGGACAGTGGCGGCGGCGGGCGGACAGTGGCGGCGGCGGCGGGCGGACAGTGGAGGCGGCGGGCGGACAGTGGAGGCGGCGGGCGGACAGTGGTGGCGGCGGGCGGACAGTGGTGGCGGTGGCAGACAGTGGTGGCGGTGGCGGACAGTGGCGGCGGTGGCGGACAGTGACGGCGGTGGCGGACAGTGGCGGCAGTGGCGGACACTGGCGGCTGTGTCTGGCGGTGGTTGCGGGCGGTGGCGGGTGGCGGCGTCTGTGATCAGTAGTGGCGGCTGGCGGTGGTGGGTGGTGGCGGCGGTGGTGGTGGGGGTGGTGGTGGCGGCGGCGGTGGTGGGTGGTGTGGCGGCGTGGCTGGTGGTGATGGGTGGCGGCGGCGGCTGGTGGTGGCGGCGGTGGCTGGTGGGGTGGTGGGTGGCGGCGGCGGCTGGTGGGTGGCGGCGGCGGCTGGTGGTGGTGGGTGGTGGCGGCGGGTGGTGGGTGGTGGCGGCTGTGGTGGGTGGTGGCGGGCGGTGGCGGGCGGTGGCGGGCGGCGGCGGCTGTGGTGGGTGGTGACGATCGGCGGCTGTGGTGGGTGGTGACGATCGGCGGTGGGGGGGGGGGCTGGTGGCGGCTGGCGGTGGTGACTGTGGCAACGGGCGGTGACGGCTGATAGCGGGCGGTGGTGGCGGCTGGTGGCAGGTGGTGGTGGCGGCGGCGGTGATGGGTGGTGGCGGCGGCGGTGGTGGTGGGTGGTGGTGGCGGCGGCGGTGGTGGGTGGTGGCGGCGGTGGTGGTGGCGGGTGGTGGCGGCGGCGGCTGGTGGTGGTGGGTGGTGGTGGTGGGTGGCGGCGGTGGGTGGCGGTGGCGGGTGGCGGCTGGTGGTGGGTGGTGGCGGCGGGTGGTGAGTGGCGGTGGTGGGTGGCGGTGGCAGGTGGCGGGTGGCGGCTGGTGGCGGGTGGTGGCGGCTGGTGGCGGGTGGCGGGGTGGCGGCTGGTGGCGGCTGGTGGCGGGTGGTGGCTGGGGTGGGTGGCGGGTGGCGGCTGGTGGTGGGTGGCGGGTGGCGGCTGGTGGTGGGTGGGGGTGGTGGCGGCGGGTGGTGAATGGCGGTGGTGGGTGGCGGTGGCTGGTGGCGGCTGGTGGTGGGTGGTGGCGGGTGGCGGCTGGTGGTGGGTGGTGGCGGCGGGTGGCGGTGGTGGTGGTGGTGGCTGGTGGCGGGTGGCGGCTGGTGGTGGGTGGTGGCGGCGGGTGGTGAGTGGCGGTGGTGGGTGGCGGTGGTGGCTGGTGGCGGGGTGGCGGGTGGTGGCGGGTGGCGGGTGGCGGCGGCTGGGTGGTGGCGGGTGGGCTGGTGGTGGGTGGCGGGTGGTGGGGTGGCGGGTGGTGGTGGCGGGTGGTGGTGGGTGGTGGCGGGTGGCGGTAGGTGGTGGCGGGTGGCGGCTGGTGGTGGGTGGTGGCGGGTGGCGGCTGGTGGTGGGTGGTGGGCGGGTGGCGGCTGGTGGTGGGTGGTGGAGGGTGGCAGCTGGTGGTGGGTGGTGGCGGCTGGTGGTGGGTGGTGGTGGGTGGTGGCAGGTGGCGGCTGGTGGTGGGTGGTGGGTGGTGGGTGGTGGCGGGTGGCGGCTGGTGGTGGGTGGTGGCGGGTGGCGGCTGGTGGTGGGTGGTGGCTGGTGGCGGCGGTGGCGGCTGGTGGCTGGTGGTGGGCTGGTGGCGGGTGGCGGCTGGTGGTGGGTGGGCTGGCAGGTGGCGGCTGGTGGCGGGTGGTGGCGGGTGGCGGGTGGCGGCCGGTGGTGGGTGGTGGCAGGTGGCGGCTGGTGGTGGGTGGCGGCGGGTGGCGGGTGGCGGCTGGTGGTGGGTGGCGGCGGGTGGCGGCTGGTGGTGGGTGGCGGGTGGCGGGTGGCGGCGGGTGGCGGCTGGTGGTCGGTGGTGGCGGGTGGCGGCTGGTGGTGGGCGGCGGTGGTGGCGGCTGGTGGTGGGTGGCGGGTGGTGGCGGGTGGCGGCTGGTGGTGGGCGGCGGGTGGCGGCTGGTGGCGGCCAGGGGACACACCCTTCACCACTGAAGGTCTGAGTACAACTAACCATATGTCTCTCTCACCCACCAGCCCAGTGTTGCCAGCTCGCGCTCTCAAAATGTTTCCTTCAAAGATTGTATATTATCTTTGAACAACAAGTTTGATTATCAAGGAAATAATGCATATATTATTGTCACATTAATACTGTGCAATATCTTATTACATTCCTGCTAAATAATTATAATTTGAAACAGGACAAAAAATCCCACATATATATAAAAACCAACATTAGAGATCACGAGGCCTAGGCCTCGCCTGTGACCACACATCCTGCCTCCCTGGCCTGCTACACTCTCACACCTCACACTCTTAACTCTCTCATAATCACTCTCACTCTCTTACTCTGTCACTCTTACTCTCTGTCACTCTTACTCTCTGTCACTCTTACTCTGTCACTCTTACTCTCTGTCACTCTTACTCTGTCACTCTTACTCTCTGTCACTCTTACTCTCTGTCACTCTTACTCTCTGTCACTCTTACTCTCTGTCACTCTTACTCTCTGTCACTCTTACTCTGTCACTCTTACTCTCTGTCACTCTTACTCTCTGTCACTCTTACTTTCTGTCACTCTTACTCTGTCACTCTTACTCTCTGTCACTCTTACTCTCTGTCACTCTTACTCACTCTCAGTCACTCTTACCCTGTTCACTCTCACTCTCATCACTCTTACTCTCAATCACTCTTACTCTCAATCACTCTTACTCCCAATCACTCCTACTCCCAATCACTCCTACTCTCAATCACTCCTACTCCCAATCACTCCTACTCCCAATCACTCCTACTCTCAATCACTCCTACTCACAATCACTCTTACTCTCTATCACTCTTACTCTTACTCTTACTCCCAATCACTCTTACTCTCAATCACTCTTATTCTCATTCTTACTCTCACTCTTACTCTTACTCCCAATCACTCTTACTCCCAATCACTCTTACTCTCAATCACTCTTACTCTCAATCACTCTTACTCTCAATCACTCTTACTCTCAATCACTCTTACTCTCAATCACTCTTACTCTCAATCACTCATACTCTCAATCACTCATACTCTCAATCACTCTTACTCTCATTCTTACTCTTACTCACTCTTACTCTCAATCACTCTTATTCTCATTCTTACTCCTACTCCCAATCACTCTTACTCTCATTCTTACTCTTACTCACTCTTACTCTCAATCACTCTTATTCTCATTCTTACTCCTACTCCCAATCACTCTTATTCTCATTCTTACTCCTACTCCCAATCACTCTTACTCCCAATCACTCTTACTCCCAATCACTCTTACTCCCAATCACTCTTACTCCCAATCACTCTTACTCCCAATCACTCTTACTCTCATTCTTACTCTTACTCACTCTTACTCTCAATCACTCTTATTCTCATTCTTACTCCTACTCCCAATCACTCTTACTCTCATTCTTACTCTTACTCACTCTTACTCTCAATCACTCTTATTTTCATTCTTACTCCTACTCCCAATCACTCTTACTCTCAATCACTCTTACTCCCAATCACTCTTACTCTCAATCACTCTTACTCTCAATCACTCTTAGTCTCAATCACTCTTAGTCTCAATCACTCTTACTCTCACTAACTCTCAATCACTCTTACTCCCACTCTAACTCTCAATCACTCTTACTCTCATACTCACCCTTACTCTCAATCACTTTACTCTCACTCTTACTCATTCTTTCACCCTTACTCTCACTGTCACTCTTACTCTCAGTCACTCTTACTTATACTCACTCTTACTCACACTTACACACTCTCTGTCACTCTTACTCTCTGTCACTCTTACTCTCTGTCACTCTTACTCTCTGTCACTCTTACTCTCTGTCACTCTTACTCTCTGTCACTCTTACTCTCTGTCACTCTTACTCTCTGTCACTCTTACTCTCTGTCACTCTTACTCTCTGTCACTCTTACTCTCTGTCACTCTTACTCTCTGTCACTCTTACTCTCTGTCACTCTTACTCTCTGTCACTCTTACTCTCTATCACTCTTACTCTGTCTCATTCTTACTCTGTCACTCTTACTCACTCTCAGTCACTCCTTACCCATTCATACTCACTCTCAATCACTCTTACTCTCAATCATTCTTACTCTCAATCACTCCTACTCTTACTCTCAATCACTCTTACTCCCAATCACTCCTACTCCCAATCACTCCTACTCTCAATCACTCCTACTCTCATTCTTACTCTTACTCCCAATCACTCTTACTCTCAATCACTCTTATTCTCATTCTTACTCTTACTCTCACTCTTACTCCCAATCACTCTACTCCTCACTCCTACTCCCAATCACTCCTACTCCCAATCACTCCTACTCTCCCAATCACTCTTACTCTACAATCACTCTTACTCTCAATCACTCTTACTCTCAATCACTCTTACTCTCTCCCAATCACTCTTACTCTCACTAACTCTCAATCACTCTTACTCTCACTCTAACTCTCAATCACTTTACTCTCACTCTTACTCATTCTGTCACCCTTACTCTCACTCTTACTCTCACTCTCAGTCACTCTTACTTATACTCACTCTTACTCACACTTACACACTCTCTGGCACTCTCACTCACCTTCAGTCACTCTTACTCACTCTTACCCACTCTCGCTCACTCTTACTCACTCTAGTTAATAAGAACACGCCAATATAAGACAACAAAACGTGTTCAGATTCTTTCTCACCACTTTCCAGCAACTTTTATAATTTATATAAATTATCTTAGGGAATAATACATAAATTATATATTTAAACATGATATTAGTGTTTAGTGGAATGCATAAGGAGTCAAATTGTGTTAAAAAGAGCGATTTTTAGAAAATTTGGAAAACTTTTTCTGTTCATATTATAACTAAATGGATTTTAAAGGTTTCACTCAGCCAATATATATCATTCACAATTTATTAATGAATTTTACAAAAAAAACACCATAAATTTTATATTTAAACATGTAAAAACTATTTGTTTTACATTTGGAAGAAAATAATTGTAGAAAAACAATTTATAATTAAACCTTTGTGTTTGGATTTTTTGAGTAAAAGTTTCTCAAAGGCTCTCCTGCACCATTCTCAATGCAAATCATTCCCACACCTATGGGAAGAGATAGGCAAACGTTGTGTAGATGATTTGTGTTTGCTGGGCTTAGAGCACTCAACACGGAGGCAAGAGATATGGGGAGGCCAAGACAAACGAGTGTCAAGGAATAACCCCAAAAGCTTCGCGGAATCTTTGTACTCAAGGGGATGACCATAAAGGACAAAGAGGGACGACACTACCACAAGTCTTAGGGAGAACACACCTTCATACCAGCGTTGCTGAAAAGAGGCAGAGAGCGGAGCGGTACCAAGAGTAGTGCGCACCCAAATTGCTGAAAAGGAACGGTACGACACCCAAAGGAACGACGAGACGGGAAGCTGCGGAGAAAGTGAGGGAGATGACCACGAAGGCCAAAAGAATGAAGCTGGGACAGAATATGATATCGCCAAGTGGTGTCGTAAGCCTTTTCCAGGTCAAAAAGGACGGCAACAACAGAGGTCCTTGCAGCAAAAGCAGTACGAATATAGACCTCCAAGTTCACCAGGGCATCTGTCGTGCTGCGGCACTTGCGGAAACCAAATTGAGAAGGGGAGTGGAGGTGATGGTGTTCCAGGAACCACATCAGACGAACGTTAACCATACGTTCAAAGAGTTTGCAGACACAACCTGTGAGGGCAATAGGGCGAAAGTCCTTAGGGGAAGTTCCCAGAGACCCTGGTTTGCGAACAGGGAGGACAAAGGCATCGAGCCAGTCCTCAGGGACTGACGACGACTCCCAGATCCGATTATACACACTCAATAAATACTGAGACGTGCACGGAGGGAGATGGCGAAGCATCTCATAATGAATACCATCGGAGCCCGCTGCCGTAGAACCGCAGAGGGCCAGGGCAGAACGAAGTTAAGAGAGAAAGAAGGGATCATTATAGGAAAGTTGAAGACGAGTGCAGAAATCTAAAGGACGAGACTCAAGGACAGGTTTACGAAGAAGGAAAGATTGGGGAAGATGAAGAAAAGAGCTAACAGAAGAAAAGTGAGAACCCAGTTCGGTAGCGACCTGCAACAGGTCCGCCACAAGAGTACCACGGAGGTGAAGGACCGGGGAAACATCGGGAACGAACTTACCCGCAATCTTGCGGATACGCTTCCAGATCTATGGCAGGGGAGTTTCGGACGTAATTGTGGAGACATAAGAAGTCCAACATTCACATTTAGCCATACGGATGGCCCTACAGGCCACCGCACTTGCTTTCCGAAAGAAAAGAAAAGAATCAGTCATCTGCCGACGGCGGTGCCTCTTCCAGGCTGCACACTTACAGCGGACAGCCCGAGCACAGTCCACATTCCACCAGGGAACGCACTTCCGTGGACCCCGAGAGGAAGAGCGAGGAATAGAGTGGAGGACAGCGTCGAAGACAGTGTCATGAAAAAGGAGGAGAGCGCGAGGGAGAGGCAGAAGGGAGAGGTCAGAGAGAGCAGCACTGAGGGTAAATAGGTTCCAGTCCGCTTTAGCAAACTGCCACCTAGGAAAAGAGAGGGAAGGGCGAAACGAGAAAAAGGAAACAAGGATAGGGAAATGATCACTGCCATGGAGGTCATCAAGAACCTGCCACGTGAAATCTAAATAAAGAGAAGAAGAGCAGAGAGAAAGATCAAGACAGGAAAGGGTGCGAGTCCGAGAGTCCAAATGAGTGGGCTCACCAGAATTCAGAAGAGACAGGGAAGAAGAGAGGAGAAACGGCTCAAGAAGGCGACCCCGGGAATTCGTCAGAACATCACCCCAAAGAGAATGACGACAATTGAAGTCACCCAGCAGGAGCACAGGCTCCGGCAAGGAGTCCAAGAGGTGTTTCAAATCAGGAAGAGAAAGCAGGACACTCGGGGGGAGATAAATGGAACAAACTATGTACCATTTCCCCACAAAGATACGAGCAGCAGAACAATGGAGAGGCAAAGGAAAAAGTAAAGGAACAAAGGGAACATCAGCGCGGATCAAGAGAGCAGAAGAATTAGGAGCACCAGCAATGGCTGGGGGGGGGGAGAGAGAAAGGAATAGCCACGAAAACGACCAGGACGAGCACCAAGCATCGGCTCCTGGAGACACAAAGGGGCGAAAACCGTGAAATCAGAAGTTGGAGTTCGAGGAAATTGGCGTAATAACCTCGAACGTTCCATTGAAGGATAGACATCGACGAGAAGGGAAAGGACAACAACAGAGAACAAGGAAGAAACAAAGGCGAAAGAGCAATACAGCACGTTAAAGAATATCAGGGTCGGGATCAGGGTCAGCAAAGTCAGGGTTAGGGGGCATGGGTAAACTGAGCAAAGACGGAGGGAAGGAAGCGGGAGAACAGAGCAGAGGTGGGCGGGCGGGGTCCGGAGGAGGAAGAGGAGGAGACAGCGGAGAGGAGCAGTCAAGGACAGCAGCAGGCAGAGGGGGAGTAGAAAGAGGGGAGCGCACCTCAGCAAGGGCAGCAACCGAAAGGGAAGCAGGGGCCAAAGAAACCTCCATAGCAGGAACAGGGGGCGCAAGCACAGAAATGGGAGGGGAAGGAGCAACAGAGCCAGAAATAGAGGCCAAGGAAGAAAGCGAAGCCTTCTTACCTGCCGGGGAGGAGGAAGGAGAGGAGCCAGGCTTACGCTTCTGACTTAAAGAGACCGGTGTCCCAGCAACTACGTACCGGCAACGGATTCCAGCGTCTCAACAGGAGAAGCTGAACGAGAGCACTCACGACGGCCGTTAGGAGAGCGATGGACATCCGTCTGCACCGACAGGCGGCGGGGAGAGCCAATAGATGGAGGAAGAGGATGGGAAGGAGGATTGGAGGGAGACGAGGAAGAAGACACAGGAGACACGACAGACCGGGTAGAAAGAAGGGGAACCCCAGACAGAGGACCAGGAGGGGGACCCTTCGGACAGAACTCAAAGGAACAGAGGAGGGGGCAGTGGGCGTATCAGGGTCCAAGGCCCAGAAACGGTTGTGAGTCTGAGGAAGGAGGGAAGGACGAGGAGAGGAAGAGCGCAATACGCGAGCATAAGAGACGTTAGCATAAGGCGGGAGCCGGCGAACCTGGCGCCTCGCCTTAGGAAAAGATAAACGCTCCCGGTGCTTCAAGTTGAGGACGGCCGCCTCAAGCTTGTAATGGATACAGGCACGGGAGAAGGTAGGATGGGCCTCACCGCAGTTGAGGCAGCGAGCTTGGGGAGAAGTGCACTCCGACTTAGAGTGACCTTCACCCCCACACAAAGGACAGAGAGAGACAGACCCAGAGCAGCGGAGGGCACCATGCCCAAACCTCCAGCACTTGTTACAAAGCCGAGGAGAAGGAATATACTCCTGGACAGAGCACCTGGCACCAGCAAGAATGACAGAGGATGGAAGGGTCCTACCATCAAAGGTGATCTTCACAACACGAAGGGCTTGACGGCGACCACCACGAGGGGGACGAGTAAACGAGTCAACCTGGAGGACAGAAAGGACTTGGGCATCAAGGATATGCCGAATATCATCGTGGCAATCCTGCAGATTCCGAACACCGGTTGCAACATGGGGCGGGAGGAGAATAGTGCCAACACTGGCATTCATCTGAACATTCTTGGAGACCCGAACAGGGATCTTGCCAAGGCAAGACAAGGCTGCCAAGCGGGAAGCTGCATCCTGAGAAGGAGCAGCAACGACACGTGTACCGAGACGAGTGGGGTTGAAGGTAACAGACGCATCCACGGAATCAACAAGATGCCGATGGAGGGAGAAATCGTCAGGAGGCGCAGAATCAAGAGGGAGGAGATCAAAGTATTTGACCAATGAAGCGGGACCAAACAAGGCCTGATACGCGGCAGTACGGGAAGGAATGGAGCGAGTGCGGCCGGGGCGCGAACGGCGTTGAGAACCCCCAGAGAGAGAGGGGTTAAAAGGCGCAGTAGTCACAACGAGAGACTTAGCCGCACCAGGGGACGAAGTAGTCACCACTGGGGGCTGGAGGCTCGACCCAACCACAGAGGAGAGGGGAGCTGGGGGAAGAAGTCAGGACGGTCAAAGGAGGAGCAAGGTCGGGGCCCAACGCAGCGGGAGCTACAGAGCTTGGTCTTCCAATACAGGCCGACTCGGGGGCTTGGTCGCCCACCCCACGAGCCTGAGAGGGTACAACGGAAACATGTATCGACATAGAGACGAAGAGAAAGAAATTCATCCACGAATGTGCCCCCATACCCACCATGGAGCCACAATTAGAGGCAGGATACCCAACAGGAAGCTATCGCCGATCATGCCGGGGCCCCCTAGGGGTGCGTCGTGAGTATACGCCCCACAAACGCCACCTTAAGAACCGTCAGTCCGTCGAGATCGGGTTCAGCGGCGAAAGTGGGATTGACAATAAAAAGTTCCCCTCGCTCGAAACGTCGGGTACAACAGTTCTACGGGTGCAAGAGTATGCCTCCTCAAGCACCCGGGCGTCAAAATAGAAGAAGTCCAAAGAAAGATGCAAAACAAGCAAAAGGTCGGCAGGAAACGACAAGCAGATAGGAGAAGAGGGGGGAAAAAAAAAGTAACAGAAGGAAAAGGAAAAGGTGCTCAGCACAATTTGAGAGGACGGCAGCAGGAGCGCAAGGCTAGAAAAGGACAGAGGACTGTCCCAAGGAGCATCACACTCCAGCAGCCGCCCACAAAGCCCCCTCACAGTATCAACGAGCTGAGCGGGGAGGGAAGGGGGGTAGGGGAAGAGTGAGAGGGGGAGGGTTTGGGGGGGGGGGAGAGGGGGAGGGTTGGGGGAGCATGGGGGAGGAGAGGCTTTGGGGGATAGGGGAGAAGAGGGAGGAGGGCTTGGGGGCGTGGGGGGAAAAGGAGGGCTGAGGTGGGTGAGGAAGAGGGGGAGGGTTTAGAGGAGTGGTGGAGAGGGGAAGACTTAAGTTGGGTGGGGGACAGTGGGGGGCTTAGGGGGGTGGGGGAGAACGGAGGGCTTGGGGGTGGGGGAGACGGGAAGGCATGTGGGAGAGGAGTGGGCTTGGGGGAGGGGGAAGAAGGGAGGTCCTGGGGAGAGGGGTGAGTGGGAGGAGGGGGGTGAATGGGAGGAGGGGGGTGAGTGGGGGGGAGGGTGCCCTAGGTGGGTACTTAGTGGGGGGCTGACAGGGGAAGGGGCAGGTTGGGTGTCTGTTGGGTAGAATGTGGGGGTGGTGCCCCACTCCCTGTGGCTGTTGCACTGTTTGAGGAAGGTTCCCCACTCCCCTCTGGGATTGTAGGGTCCAGGGTTGTGGTACTCTGATTCCTTTCTCTCTCCCTGCGCTCCTTCCTCACATCTGCTGCCTGCATTCTCTCTTCCCTTGTCATATCCCTCTGCAGGAATACTTTTTTGAACTTCTGAACATTTGCTAGACCGCTCTTCCATGCTAACAGTTCCTCTTTCGTGATTTGGCTCATGAATACCACCTTTATCATTCGGTCTCTGTCCTTGTTGTACTTTCCAAGCCTGAAAACCTTTTCAACATTTTGGTCAGTTTCCTCCATCCTTACCACTTTAAGGATCTCGGTAACTGCGTTTTTGTCCTTGTCTCTCCGCTCCTTTTGGGCTAGTCCCTGTTTGCTCTTTAATGCCTGCTACTACTACTGCTCTTTTTCTCTCTATCATCCGGCTAGTACATCTAGCTGCTTCCTGAGAGGAAGCCACTTCCATGGCAACTTCCTTAACTGCAGACCTAGCTTCAGGGCTCTTTTTAAGCATTTCAGCAAATGAGAGCTGGGTTGTGGTGGCCCCTGCACACAGTAGCATTCCTGTCTCCCTGAGGCACGGTTTGTGTCTGGTATTGCGGAAGAGTCTCCTTTAGGCATCTTATCTCCTCCTTTGCTGCCCTTAGTACATCCTGCAGGTTGGCTACTGTCTCCTTCATTACCCTCAGTCCTTCACTGAATTCATCCCGCATTTGCTGGAGTACTTCCTTCATCCAATCTCCCAGTTCCACCCCATCCTCTGAGTTTGTCCCAGCCGCGATTGTCATCCTGCGTTTGTCACCCCGAGTTCGTGGTGTGTGTGTGTGTGTGTGTGTGTGTGTGTGTGTGTGTGTGTGTGTGTGTGTGTTTACTAGTTGTGTTTTTGCGGGGGTTGAGCTTTGCTCTTTCGGCCCGCCTCTCAACTGTCAATCAACTGTTTACTAACTACTACTTTTTTTTCTTTTTTTTTTTTCCACACCACACACACACACACACACCCCAGGAAGCAGCCCGTGTCCCAGGTACCTATTTACTGCTAGGTAACAGGGGCACTTAGGGTGAAAGAAACTTGCCCATTTGTTTCTGCCTGTGCGGGAATGAACCCGCGCCACAGTGAGTCCTGTATCCACCAGGCTACGTGTGTGTGTGTGTGGTGTGTGTGTGTGTACTAACCCAGCACTAACAGACATCACCCCTACAGGTCAGCACCAGTGTGTGTGTGTGTGTGTGTGTGTGTGTGTGTACTCACCAATTTGTACTCACCTATTTGTGCTTGCAGGATCGAGCATTGACTCTTGGATCCCGCCTTTCCAGCTATCGGTTGTTTACAGCAATGACTCCTGTCCCATTTCCCTATCATACCTAGTTTTAAAAGTATGAATAGTACTATGTGTGTGTGTGTGTGTGTGTGTGTGTTGTGTGTGTGTGTGTGTTGTGGTGTGTGTGTGTGTGTGTGTGTGTGTGTGTGTGTGTGTGTGTGTGTGTGAGTGTTTACTAACCCAGCACTAACAGACATCACCCCTACAGGTCAGCACCAGTGTGTGTGTGTGTGTGTGTGTGTGTGTGTGTGTGTGTGTGTGTGTGTGTGTGAGTGTTTACTAACCCAGCACTAACAGACATCACCCCTACAGGTCAGCACCTGTGTGTGTGTGTGTGTGTGTGTGTGTGTGTGTGTGTGTGTGTGTGGTGTGTGTGTGTGTGTGTGTGGTGTGTGTGGGTGTGTGTGTTGTGTGTGTGTGTGTGTGTGTGTGTGTGTGTGTGTGAGTGTTTACTAACCCAGCACTAACAGACATCACCCCTACAGGTCAGCACCTGTGTGTGTGTGTGTGTGTGTGTGTGTGTGTGTGTGTGTGTGTGTGGTGTGTGTGTGGTGTGTGTGTGTGTGTGTGATGTTTACTAACCCAGCACTAACAGACATCACCCCTACAGGTCAGCACCTGTGTGTGTGTGTGTGTGTGTGTGTGTGTGTGTGTGTGTGTGTGTGTGTGTGTGTGTGTGTGTGTGTGTGTGTGTGTGTGTGTGTGTGTGTACTAACCCAGCACTAACAGACATCACCCTACTGGTCAGCACCAGTGTGTGCGTGTGTGTGTGTGTGTGGTGTGTGTGTGTGTGTGTGTGTGTGTGTACTACCCAGCACACTAACAAACATCACCCTACAGGTCAGCACCAGTGTGTGTGTGTGTGTGTGTGTGTGTGTGTGTGTGTGTGTGTGTGTGGTGTGTGTGTGTGTGTACCGCACTAACAGACATCACCCTACAGGTCAGCACCAGGCCGCCGTCCAACAGAGCGGGTACAACACCTCCGTCAACGAGACATATTCCATTCAGGTCATCATACTCTTCAGCGCCCTCAGTCAACTGGTCATCACCTCTCACTTCCGATGACCGACAACCCTTCCCTCGGGGACGTGATAACCAAAACATTGTCGGGAAATTTACTATTTTTGTAAATAAAATAGAGAGAAATCAACATATATTTTTTAGTGCCGTTATGCACCTGTGGTGTGTGGAACACAACGGTTTGTTCCAAGTGATGGCACTCATCGTGGTGTCCTGGGTGTTGTTCCAGTGGTGGAGTACACGTGGGTGTTGTTCCAGTGGTGGAGTACACGTGGGTGTTGTTCCAGTGGTGGAGTACACGTGGGTGTTGTTCCAGTGGTGGAGTACACGTGAGTGTTGTTCCAGTGGTGGAGTACACGTGGGTGTTGTTCCAGTGGTGGAGTACACGTGAGTGTTGTTCCAGTGGTGGAGTACACGTGGGTGTTGTTCCAGTGGTGGAGTACACGTGGGTGTTGTTCCAGTGGTGGAGTACACGTGGGTGTTGTTCCAGTGGTGGAGTACATGTGGGTGTTGTTCCAGTGGTGGAGTACACGTGGGTGTTGTTCCAGTGGTGGAGTACACGTGGGTGTTGTTCCAGTGGTGGAGTACACGTGAGTGTTGTTCCAGTGGTGGAGTACACGTGGGTGTTGTTCCAGTGGTGGAGTACACGTGGGTGTTGTTCCAGTGGTGGAGTACACGTGGGTGTTGTTCCAGTGGTGGAGTACACGTGGGTGTTGTTCCAGTGGTGGAGTACAGTGGGTGTGTTCCAGTGGTGGAGTACTGGTGTGTTCCAGTGGTGGAGTACACGGCCCTGTTCCAGTGGTGGAGAGTGACAGTGGGTGTTGTTCCAGTGGTGTACACGCGTGGTGGAGTACACGTGGGTGTCCAGTGTGGGTGTTGTTCCAGTGGCCACGTGGAGTGTGACAGCTGGTGTCAGCGGCCCTGCGCCAGGTATGGAGTGTGACAGCTGGTGTCAGCGGCCCTGCGCCAGGTATGGAGTGTGACATCTGGTGTCAGCGGCCCTGCGCCAGGTATGGAGAGTGAGACAGCTGGTGTCAGCGGCCCTGCGCCAGGTATGGAGTGTGACACGTGCTGGTGTCAGCGGCCCTGTGGAGACAGCTGGTGTCAGCGGCCCTGCGCCAGGTATGGAGAGTGAGACAGCTGGTGTCAGCGGCCCTGCGCCAGGTATGGAGTGTGACAGCTGGTGTCAGCGGCCCTGCGCCAGGTATGGAGTGTGACAGCTGGTGTCAGCGGCCCTGCGCCAGGTATGGAGAGTGAGACAGCTGGTGTCAGCGGCCCTGCGCCAGGTATGGAGTGTGAGACAGCTGGTGTCAGCGGCCCTGCGCCAGGTATGGAGTGTGACAGCTGGTGTCAGCGGCCCTGCGCCAGGTATGGAGTGTGACAGCTGGTGTCAGCGGCCCTGCGCCAGGTATGGAGAGTGAGACAGCTGGTGTCAGCGGCCCTGCGCCAGGTATGGAGTGTGACAGCTGGTGTCAGCGGCCCTGCGCCAGGTATGGAGTGTGACAGCTGGTGTCAGCGGCCCTGCGCCAGGTATGGAGTGTGACAGCTGGTGTCAGCGGCCCTGCGCCAGGTATGGAGTGTGACAGCTGGTGTCAGCGGCCCTGCGCCAGGTATGGAGTGTGACAGCTGGTGTCAGCGGCCCTGCGCCAGGTATGGAGTGTGACAGCTGGTGTCAGCGGCCCTGCGCCAGGTATGGAGTGTGACAGCTGGTGTCAGCGGCCCTGCGCCAGGTATGGAGTGTGACAGCTGGTGTCAGCGGCCCTGCGCCAGGTATGGAGTGTGACAGCTGGTGTCAGCGGCCCTGCGCCAGGTATGGAGTGTGACAGCTGTCAGCGGCCCTGCGCCAGGTATGGAGAGTGAGAACAGCTGGTGTCAGCGGCCCTGCGCCAGGTATGGAGAGTGAGACAGCTGGTGTCAGCGGCCCTGCGCCAGGTATGGAGAGTGAGAAAGCTGGTGTCAGCGGCCCTGCGCCAGGTATGGAGTGTGAGACAGGCCCTGGTGTCAGCGGCCCTGGCCAGGTATGGAGTGTGAGACATCTGGTGTCAGCGGCCCTGCGCCAGGTATGGAGTGTGACAGCTGGTGTCAGCGGCCCTGCGCCAGGTATGGAGTGTGACAGCTGGTGTCAGCGGCCCTGCGCCAGGTATGGAGAGTGAGACAGCTGGTGTCAGCGGCCCTGCGCCAGGTATGGAGTGTGAGACAGCTGGTGTCAGCGGCCCTGCGCCAGGTATGGAGTGTGAGACAGCTGGTGTCAGCGGCCCTGCGCCAGGTATGGAGAGTGAGACAGCTGGTGTCAGCTGCCCTGCGCCAGGTATAGAGAGTCAGCTGGTGTCAGCGGCCCTGCGCCAGGTATGGAGTGTGACAGCTGGTGTCAGCGGCCCTGCGCCAGGTATGGAGTGTGACAGCTGGTGTCAGCGGCCCTGCGCCAGGTATGGAGTGTGACAGCTGGTGTCAGCGGCCCTGCGCCAGGTATGGAGAGTGAGACAGCTGGTGTCAGCGGCCCTGCGCCAGGTATGGAGAGTGAGACAGCAGCGGCCCTGCGCCAGGTATGGAGAGTGTGACAGCTGGTGTCAGCGGCCCTGCGCCAGGTATGGAGAGTGTGACAGCTGGTGTCAGCGGCCCTGCGCCAGGTATGGAGTGTGACAGCTGGTGTCAGCGGCCCTGCGCCAGGTATGGAGAGTGAGACAGCTGGTGTCAGCGGCCCTGCGCCAGGTATGGAGAGTGAGACAGCTGGTGTCAGCGGCCCTGCGCCAGGTATGGAGTGTGACAGCTGGTGTCAGCGGCCCTGCGCCAGGTATGGAGAGTGAGACAGCTGGTGTCAGCGGCCCTGCGCCAGGTATGGAGTGTGAGACAGCTGGTGTCAGCGGCCCTGCGCCAGGTATGGAGTGTGACAGCTGGTGTCAGCGGCCCTGCGCCAGGTATGGAGAGTGAGACAGCTGGTGTCAGCGGCCCTGCGCCAGGTATGGAGTGTGACAGCTGGTGTCAGCGGCCCTGCGCCAGGTATGGAGTGTGAGACAGCTGGTGTCAGCGGCCCTGCGCCAGGTATGGAGTGTGACAGCTGGTGTCAGCGGCCCTGCGCCAGGTATGGAGTGTGACAGCTGGTGTCAGCGGCCCTGCGCCAGGTATGGAGAGTGAGACAGCTGGTGTCAGCGGCCCTGCGCCAGGTATGGAGTGTGACAGCTGGTGTCAGCGGCCCTGCGCCAGGTATGGAGTGTGACAGCTGGTGTCAGCGGCCCTGCGCCAGGTATGGAGTGTGACAGCTGGTGTCAGCGGCCCTGCGCCAGGTATGGAGAGTGACACAGCTGGTGTCAGCGGCCCTGCGCCAGGTATGGAGTGTGAGACAGCTGGTGTCAGCGGCCCTGCGCCAGGTATGGAGTGTGACAGCTGGTGACAGCTGGTGTCAGCGGCCCTGCGCCAGGTATGGAGTGTGACAGCTGGTGTCAGCGGCCCTGCGCCAGGTATGGAGTGTGACAGCTGGTGTCAGCGGCCCTGCGCCAGGTATGGAGTGTGACAGCTGGTGTCAGCGGCCCTGCGCCAGGTATGGAGTGTGACAGCTGGTGTCAGCGGCCCTGCGCCAGGTATGGAGTGTGACAGCTGGTGTCAGCGGCCCTGCGCCAGGTATGGAGTGTGACAGCTGGTGTCAGCGGCCCTGCGCCAGGTATGGAGTGTGACAGCTGGTGTCAGCGGCCCTGCGCCAGGTATGGAGTGTGACAGCTGGTGTCAGCGGCCCTGCGCCAGGTATGGAGTGTGACAGCTGGTGTCAGCGGCCCTGCGCCAGGTATGGAGTGTGACAGCTGGTGTCAGCGGCCCTGCGCCAGGTATGGAGTGTGACAGCTGGTGTCAGCGGCCCTGCGCCAGGTATGGAGTGTGACAGCTGGTGTCAGCGGCCCTGCGCCAGGTATGGAGTGTGACAGCTGGTGTCAGCGGCCCTGCGCCAGGTATGGAGTGTGACAGCTGGTGTCAGCGGCCCTGCGCCAGGTATGGAGTGTGACAGCTGGTGTCAACGGCACTGCGCCCTGCGCGCCAGGTATGGAGTGTGACAGCTGGTGTCAGCGGCCCTGCGCCAGGTATGGAGAGTGAGACAGCTGGTGTCAGCGGCCCTGCGCCAGGTATGGAGTGTGACAGCTGGTGTCAGCGGCCCTGCGCCAGGTATGGAGAGTGAGACAGCTGGTGTCAGCGGCCCTGCGCCAGGTATGGAGAGTGACAGCTGGTGTCAGCGGCCCTGCGCCAGGTATGGAGAGTGAGACAGCTGGTGTCAGCGGCCCTGCGCCAGGTATGGAGAGTGAGACAGCTGGTGTCAGCGGCCCTGCGCCAGGTATGGAGAGTGACACAGCTGGTGTCAGCGGCCCTGCGCCAGGTATGGAGAGTGTGAGACAGCTGGGTGTCAGCGGCCCTGCGCCAGGTATGGAGTGTGACAGCTGGTGTCAGCGGCCCTGCGCCAGGTATGGGAGTGTGACAGCTGGTGTCAGCGGCCCTGCGCCAGGTATGGAGTGTGACAGCTGGTGTCAGCGGCCCTGCGCCAGGTATGGAGAGTGAGTGGTGACAGCGGCCCTGCGACAGGTATGGAGTGTGACAGCTGGTGTCAGCGGCCCTGCGCCATGGTATGGAGTGTGACAGCTGGTGTCAGCGGCCCTGCGCCAGGTATGGAGAGTGAGACAGCTGGTGTCAGCGGCCCTGCGCCAGGTATGGAGTGTGACAGCTGGTGTCAGCGGCCCTGCGCCAGGTATGGAGTGTGACAGCTGGTGTCAGCGGCCCTGCGCCAGGTATGGAGTGTGACAGCTGGTGTCAGCGGCCCTGCGCCAGGTATGGAGTGAGACAGCTGGTGTCAGCAGCCTTGCGCCAGGTATGGAGGTGAGACAGCTGGTGTCAGCGGCCCTGCGCCAGGTATGGGGTGTGACAGCTGGTGTCAGCGGCCCTGCGCCAGGTATGGAGAGTGAGACAGCTGGTGTCAGCGGCCCTGCGCCAGGTATGGAGTGTGACAGCTGGTGTCAGCGGCCCTGCGCCAGGTATGGAGTGAGACAGGAACGCTGCAGAAAATTTTGGAAAACCTTCGCAACTTCCCGATTTTATATGAGAATAATTGTCAAAAACACACAGATATAAAATATTGGTTAAAAAAGTCCAACAATTCCCAAATTTAACGGACTCAAATTACAGTAAAAAATAGTCTTGGACCTCACTAAAGGCACTATATATATGTAAACAAGTTATAACTTATGCAAATTTTATATAAATCAACATTCATAAGAAGCCCGTGTTACGCCAAAGTAATTTTTTAGATACATTTTGATCTATATTTTAAAGAAATCTGGCACCGTTGCATTTTTTAAGTCGCAAGAAAATCTGGTAATAATTGGTAGTTGCCAACTAGTAATTATTATGCTCTGAAAGAATAAAATATACGATTAATAAAATACAAAGCATTGGAAAGTACATACAAAGTCAAGTTATATAATTATAAAATCCTTGAGGACTCGAGACGCGCTATTTTTGGCGGGAAAATTCAAATCTTAAAAACACAGCAACCCGTTCTCACACAAGACAGCACATATATGACTTAATGCTTAAAGTCAATATGTTGAATATGAATTAGTAAATATGTGATATATTCCCAGTTACTTTTTTTACCAAGGCCCAAACTCTTCCTCACGTACCAATTTACGTGTCACAGTACCCGTCCGTCAACATAGATAGCAGAATATTCGTGATTGGTTCAATTATAAGGAAAATTGTAGTTTTCAGGTCCCACATGGGTTGTGAAATTTACCTACTGTTGTCCATGCTCTTATAATATTACAGATCAGCTATATCCTACTGAAGGCTCGTAGTTTTGTTTTGAGAAATATTAGTTGTTCTTAGTAAATTATAATAAGCACTATAAATTATTACATAGAATAACAGTGCTTCACCAATCAATATTATATACCATAGTTTGGCTTTAAAAATCTTTAAAGAATGTTTTGTAGGAACGCTAACAGAAAACGATGTTACATTTGAATGTCTCGGGGTAAACTACTGCAAACAGGACGGTATTGTGTCTACTATACCAACTATAGCTAGGATGGGTATATTGTCACCTACCGCCTGTTAGGTGGGAAAGGGGTCCAATACCACCCACAGGATGGGTATGAGGGTCACATCCACCCACAGGATGAGTATGGGGATCAACATCCACCCACAGGAAGGGTATGGGGTCCAATACCACCCACAGGATGAGTATGGCGTCCACTACAACCCACAGGATGGGTATGGGGCTCCAACCACCCATAGAATGGGTATGGGGCTCCAACCACAAATAAAATGGGTATAGGGTCCAATAACACCCACTGGATGTTTAAGGCGTCCATTGCCGCGCGTCGAGCTCGAAAACCGCAGCATTCATCTCAGAACCATGCCTATTTCACACAGATTCCTTAATAAACGTAAGAGTTTTATATGTCACAAGAAAGATAGAAATATAAGTTTCATTCTAAATACCTTACCATGGGCATATTTAAATTTAAAGCGAAGATACGTGTACTTTTATAATAGCCGAGCTTTAACCCCGGACAGATTGATCGACCGAGCAACTCTCTCTCAGAACAATGTTTATTTCACGTGAATTCGTTAATAAACATATATGTTTTATATGTCTCAAGAAAGGCAGACATATAAGCTTCACTTTAAACACTTTACTATAGACATATTTAAAGTTCTAATGAAGATACATGTATTTTAAAAATTACGGAGCTCCCACCCCGTACAGACTGAACGACAGAGCAACTCTCTCTCAGATCAATGTTTATTTCACGTAAATTCGTTAATAAACACAAATGTTTTATATGTCTTAAGCAAGATAGAAATAAGAGCTTCATTTTCAATACATTACAATAGACATATTTATAGCTCAAGTGAAGATACATATGTTTTTATAGTAGCGCTCAGTAGCTTGTCGGGCATGGAGTGCAGACGCCTACGCACTTGCCGATATATTGTATAATTATCAAAGATACGCTAATAAAGCCTAAAATCTTATATGCCTCCAGAAAGACCGAGATATGAACATTATTATGATTTCACCAAATGAAATATATCATGTTCGAGAACAAAGATATATCAATTTTAAATTAAGTTTCGACTCTTTGCTCGGGCGAGAGAGAGGGAGCGACTCTCGCCCCATCTATTGGAGATTCTGTCCACTAAAGACCCAAAGCTACTCAAACCCTCCTAGCATTATTTAAGTAATGAAGTAATGTGGTATATTTACTATAATGTGGGTGCTGAATGCAGAACATGAGGAAACATATATTTACTCCAAACTAATATAATTTCATTATGAAATAAGTAAATAAGTAGCATCAAAGGAAGTCGACGGTCCAAGCGTCAATGTTGTGGAACGACTTATCCAAGATATATCGTTGTTTGGAAAGTGTTTGTTGGCATATCCAGTTGTCGCACTTCTCTGCACAAATTATCACAAATTTAAATTATAATGTTAACAAGTAGAATACGTATTTTTAATAAAATCTAACATAGCTAGCCAGAAAACATTTAACATTTATTAAAAAAAATATATGTTTGGAAGTTAAATCGACTTCATAGGACAATAGTGTTGTTATATATACTCGTTATTCGTTGACATGCGTTCGCTACTTAAACTACCATGTACTGTACTTATGTGAAATCTCCCATGTCTCTTCGCTCATCTCACCGAACCCTACAGGCTCTGTGATATATTGCTTAATTAATTGAGATTCACAAATAAAGCTTATAATTGTATATGTTATCAAAAAGGCAGAGCTTATTTTAGTTCATTTATTATGCACCCCATACCCATCCAATGGGCGATAGTGGAGTGTTACAGAGGCGCATAATGGGCTCAGGGACTGAGCCCCACAATTCATATAGCCAAGGAAGTTATAATCTTGATAAGCTAGTTACAAAAGTCAATGCACATTGTCACATCAACAATGGGCTCGAGACCGACCACAAGTACAGTTTATAATTTAAGCAACTGACATATATGGAGGGCTAGTGTCACAATTGATTTGTTTATCCTACACATAACCCCCTCTTCCCCATCCAATGGGCAGCGGTGGATAAGTTACAATCAAGTCGTTTTTGCGTTTTATTCAGAGATTAGATCTTATTGGGTGAGGAAAGATATTCATATTTTAAAGAAGGCTTCTTGGCTGATGCTCTCCATTGATGGAAAATCTACAACCTTTTGAAAATCAATGTTAGTTTGATCTAATATTGTAATTAACGCAGTTACCTGATGTTATTCTTCACCTATATCTTTTCTGGTTAATCCCTATTTACATTATGCAGTTCAGGCTTCGTCGCCAGACTATAGTTTTTAGTTTAGTTAATTTATCACATAATGGGTTCAGGGACTGAACACACAATTTATTTATCTAAGCAAGTTACAATCTTGAGGAGCTAGCCACAAAATTCATAACACATCGTCACATCAACAACATGGGTTCGAGATCGACCACAAGTACAGTTTCTAAATTAAGCAAATGCCATAAGTGGAGAGCTAGTGTCACAATTGATATGTTTGTCTTGCACATTTCCACAGTGGTTTGCTTGGGTTCTTTTAATTATCTTAGATATCATTGAAGAGAACCTCCTAGGTACTATACTGTATATATGCTGGTAAGAAGTATAATTATCCTGAGAAATCGTGTAAATTATGTTGTACGAGTGCTTCCAGTTAAGTAACATAGTTCATTTGTGTGCGCGTGCTTGAAGAGGAAATGTTATCCCCCCCCCACCCCCCATTGTAAATATTTGTGGGTTTCAGACCATACGGCCACGGCTTACCCTCGCCGCGGTCGAGGGTAAGAACACCGGATGTATACCCAGTATTACAAGTAAACATTAGCAATAACAATTATGGAAAGTTCCTTCACCTATACATAGACAAGAGACTGAACTTCAGCACCCATATACAAAACATAAGGGGATGCTCAGAGAGAGAGAGAGAGAGAGAGAGAGAGAGTGAAGCGTATTCAGATGGTATATTGACAACATTCAGCATATCTCATAATGACCTAGTAGTACTTGGTGCACAAATACCTTTTCCATAGGAATCGCAAAACATAATTAAACACAACTGTACCGTACAGTGTTATATATTTATTTCAGTTTGAACAATTTTTAACATTAACATTCCAACATTCATTTTAGCAAGTTCTCTCATAATGACGTGTGGGTTAGCAATGTCAAAGGCTGACTTAAGATCTAGGAAAGTGGTATATGGCCTATCAGTATGCAGGGTGAGGAATGTGGTAATACAGTGATGTACACTCTTTCCATGCATAAAGCCATATATCTGGGGAGACAACATATTATTAATTTTGTAAAGGAGACGGTTGAGAACCATCCTCTCAAGACACTTACAGAGACAACTAGTGAGGGAGACTGGGCGAAAAGCACTCGGCTGGTGAGGTTTAGGAATGGGAATAATAACATTGTTGGTCCATGACTTAGGAAGCTCCCCAGTTACATTGCTCATATTATACAATTGAAGAAAGGTATTCCTTGGAACTAGCAGAAGCATAAGCAGTATGCCGTAAGTAACTCCATCCTCCCCGGGTGATGTAGCTTTGCCTTTATGTAGAGCAGAATCTAGTTTGTATTCAGTAAAAAGCATGTCACAGTCATCCTCTTGATGAAGCATGAAGTCAAGGAACCTTGCTCTATCAGTATATCTATCATTTATTTCATTCTGTGAGGGTAGAGGAAGACTGTCAAAGCTGAAAGTCGTGGCCCAAGCATCAACAAGCTCATTTGCTCTGTGCAGAGGATTAGGGTACGAGATCTCTGCAGCATTTTTCCATTTGATCTTGTTGATATCCTTCCATGCCCGACTTAGTGGCGTGTGAGAATTGAGACCACGGACAAAAGTTTCCCAGTCTGTCTGCCTCAGCTCCACCATACGTTCCCTGGCCTTAGCCAGAGCCGCTTGAAAGAGCCGAAGCATTTCAGCAGTGCGGGTCCTTCTACAAGCTAGTCCAATTATTCTGGCAGTGCGTTTTAGTGCATGCAATTTAGAATCATTATAATAAGCATAAGTGCTATGACCAGTGTAATTTGGGTTACGTGGCCTGGACGATGAATCAAGTGATTCTATAAACTGCTCGATAGTACCTGTGAGCTCATTGTTAAAATCTTCAACTGATGAAGGCTCAGATGAAATGCACCAATCTGACACATGAGCAACAAGATTGTCTCGTTGATCGATGATGAGCACAGCCAGCCTCTTCCGCTTGAACACTCCACCAGGGAGGATAGAGCTGCCAATGTTTACAGTGGCTAATATGGCCAGATGATCAGACGCCATAACTGGCACTATTGACGAGGCGCACACGGTGTGGGAGACGTTGACACCGAGACATAGATCAAGAATACCTCCGTAGATATGCGTTGGTTCAAGGTCACCCACAATCTGTGCATCATCGTGACTACCTAATAGTGACACCAGTTGGTTGCCGTTACGATTACTGAACTGCGAATTACCAATATTCCTATGTCTAGCGTTATAATCACCTATAATGATGGTAGGCACAGTCTGAATACAGATAGGAAGGTCAGCATAATTAAAGTTACAAGGAGTTGATTATTTAGTACACAGTTGTTTTTCTCTTAAACTGGATGATAGAGGGGGAGTCTTTAACGTGATTGGGAATACATACATACATACATACATACATATATACATACATACATACATACATACATACATACATACATACATACATAATACATACATGCGTATATACATGCGTATATAATACATACATACATGCGTGCATACATGCATATATAAATACATACATGCATGCATGCGTACATACATCCATCCATCTATACATACATGCATGCATACATACATACATACATACATACATACATACATACATACATACATACATGCGTACATAAATACATCCATCCATCTATCCATACATACATACATACATGCATACATGCATCTACATACATACATACATACATACATGCATACATGCATGCATACATACATGCATGCATGCGTACATACATACATCTTTCCATTCATACATGCATACATACATACATACATACATACATACATGCATACATACACACATACATACATGCATGCATGCGTGCATACATACATCCATACGTACGTACATACATACATACATGCGTATATAAATACATGCGTATATACATGCGTATATAAATACATACATACATGCGTATATACATGCATATATAAATACATACATGCATGCATGCGTACATACATCCATCCATCTATACATACATGCATACATACATACATGCATACATACATACATACATACATACATACATACATGCATACTTGCATGCATGCATACATACATACATGCATGCATGCGTACATACATACATCTTCCATGCATGCATACATACATACATACATGCATACATACATACATCATACATACATGCATACATACATACATGCATACATACATACATGCATACATGCATACATACATACATACATACATGCATACATGCATACATACATACATACATACATGCATACTTGCATGCATGCATACATACATACATGCATGCATGCGTACATACATCTTTCCATTCATACATGCATACATACATACATACATACATGCATGCATACATACATACATACATACATACACGTCCAGTCAGCATATAGCTATTTCGGGACAAAATCCAATACAGTTTATATTGGTGAGACGCCACTGTGATGAGGAGTGAAATATCACAGGAACTGTAGGTTAATGTGTGACATAAGTGAGGTTAGATGAGGCATCTACAAGCATCAGCTGGAGGCTGATGGAGTGTTGTGGAGGCTGCTGGTACTATGTCCAGATGTTGGAGGGTGGATTTGACTCTTCCCCCCTCCCCTCCCCCCTCCCCCCCCCCCCCCCCCCCCCCCACATTGACCGCAGTACGTCTAAGGTTACTTTCCACTCTCGCTTACCAAGGGTATAACCCCCGCCCCCCCCAACACACACACATGCATCAGATTCTTAACTTACAATATTTATTATTTACCAATTTATGTTACTACACTGACTCTCAATTTCACAATATATGTATAAACTTTGATGAATCGCTCGTCTATGGGTCATCCAATAATGCTAGCAGACTTCTAGATGTTACCACTGCTAGGTTTAGGCTCAGCTACAAGTACCTCTGGAAGTTTGTAACATCTGATGATGTAGATTTGACTAAATGTAAACTCTGTCAGCAGAACTATTCGCATACTTTGCGTCATTATATAATGGAATGTGAAAAATAGCGGAATTTAAAGATAACAACATCAATAGTGTCCATGAAATGTGTAAGTACTTCATTCATAATGATGTGCTGCCCGAAATCTTAGCGAAGTATCCAAAATTTGCTTACTGTAGGTAATGCATACACATGACTGTAAAGCTGCCGCCCAGTTGGGTGGGTGTGGAGCACATGACTGTAAAGCAGCCGCCCAGTTGGGTGGGTGTGGAGCACATGACTGTAAAGCTGCCGCCCAGTTGGGTGGGTGTGGAGCACATGACAGTAAAGCTGCCGCCCAGTTGGGTGGGTGTGGAGCACATGACTGTAAAGCTGCCGCCCAGTTGGGTGGGTGTGGAGCACATGACTGTAAAGCTGCCGCCCAGTTGGGTGGGTGTGGAGCACATGACTGTAAAGCTGCCGCCCAGTTGGGTGGGTGTGCAGTAAGACTAGTAACTGTGTGACTCACGATAAATGTAAAGTGCCTTGTATAGTGACTGTTGTGAGCCTCTTGTTGAATCACTTGTGACACAAAAGATTACTGATGTGTGTATTTGTGTGGATGATTAAATATGTATGTGTATGTATATATGTATACGTATGAATATGTACATGTATGCATAAGTATGTGTACATTAATAATTTTGTAACTAGCGTCAAAAGATTGTTATTTGCTTAGCTAAACGAACTAGAGGGTTCAGTTCCTGAACCGATTATGTGCCTCTGTAATCCTTTACACTACCGCCCACGGGATGTGTGTTATGGGGTGCATAATAAAGAAAGAAAATGAATGGACCGAACCCCACAAATCATTTAGCTAAGCAAGTTACAATCTTGATGAGCTAGTTACAAAATTCACTATAAGTCGTCACATCATAAATGGGTTCGAGATGGACCACAAGTAGTGCATTACATAATTTATCAGTATTGTGCAGCCTGTGATCCCCGCCTGGCTGGATACTGATACCTAGGTAATTTTATGTGTCCGGACACCGGCGATAAGGTGATATTATTTATTTAACTTAAGACATATATATATATTTAAATGTTGTCACATTAACGGCTACATCTTCCTTTCTTCTGACATATAGATTTTTAAGATTAATTAAAATATATGGAAACTAATTATACAATTTATTGGCTGGTGTGCAGGGCTTCACACTCTCAGAGCAAGCCATCAAGTAACTATCAAAACGCATATATCTTCGTTTTCACTTCAGTTATATTTATGACAAAGGATTTTAGATGTAGCCTATATTTCTACCTTTCAGATGACATAAATACTTTCGTTAATTACAATATCTAGATCAAACTAACATTGATTTTCAAAAGGTTGTATATTTTCCATCAATGGAGAGCATCAGCCAAGAAGCCTTCTTTAAAATATGAATATCTTTCCTCACCCAGTAAGATCTGATCTCTGAATAAAACGCAAAAAACGACTTGATTGTAACCTATCCACCGCTGCCCATTGGATGGGGGAGAGGGGGTTATGTGTAGGATAAACAAATCAATTGTGACACTAGCCCTCCATATATGTCAGTTGCTTAAATTATAAACTGTACTTGTGGTCGGTCTCGAGCCCATTGATGATGTGACAATGTGCATTGACTTTTGTAACTAGCTTATCAAGATTATAACTTCCTGGCTATATGAATTGTGGGGCTCAGTCCCTGAGCCCATTATGCGCCTCTGTAACACTCCACTATCGCCCATTGGATGGGTATGGGGTGCATAATAAATGAACTAAAATAAGCTCTGCCTTTTTGATAACATATACAATTATAAGCTTTATTTGTGAATCTCAATTAATTAAGCAATATATCACAGAGCCTGTAGGGTTCGGTGAGATGAGCGAAGAGACATGGGAGATTTCACATAAGTACAGTACATGGTAGTTTAAGTAGCGAACGCATGTCAACGAATAACGAGTATATATAACAACACTATTGTCCTATGAAGTCGATTTAACTTCCAAACATATATTTTTTTAATAAATGTTAAATGTTTTCTGGCTAGCTATGTTAGATTTTATTAAAAATACGTATTCTACTTGTTAACATTATAATTTAAATTTGTGATAATTTGTGCAGAGAAGTGCGACAACTGGATATGCCAACAAACACTTTCCAAACAACGATATATCTTGGATAAGTCGTTCCACAAACATTGACGCTTGGACCGTCGACTTCCTTTGATGCTACTTATTTACTTATTTCATAAATGAAATTATATTAGTTTGGAGTAAATATATGTTTTCTCATGTTCTGCATTCAGCACCCACATTATAGTAAATATACCACATTACTTCATTACTTAAATAATGCTAGGAGGGTTTGAGTAGCTTTGGGTCTTTAGTGGACAGAATCTCCAATAGATGGGGCGAGAGTCGCTCCCTCTCTCTCGCCCGAGCAAAGAGTCGAAACTTAATTTAAAATTGATATATCTTTGTTCTCGAACATGATATATTTCATTTGGTGAAATCATAATAATGTTCATATCTCGGTCTTTCTGGAGGCATATAAGATTTTAGGCTTTATTATCGTATCTTTGATAATTATACATATATATCGGCAAGTGCGTAGGCGTCTGCACTCCATGCCCGACAAGCTACTGAGCGCTACTATAAAAACATATGTATCTTCACTTGAGCTATAAATATGTCTATTGTAATGTATTGAAAATGAAGCTCTTATTTCTATCTTGCTTAAGACATATAAAACATTTGTGTTTATTAACGAATTTACGTGAAATAAACATTGATCTGAGAGAGAGTTGCTCTGTCGTTCAGTCTGTACGGGGTGGGAGCTCCGTAATTTTTAAAATACATGTATCTTCATTAGAACTTTAAATATGTCTATAGTAAAGTGTTTAAAGTGAAGCTTATATGTCTGCCTTTCTTGAGACATATAAAACATATATGTTTATTAACGAATTCACGTGAAATAAACATTGTTCTGAGAGAGAGTTGCTCGGTCGATCAATCTGTCCGGGGTTAAAGCTCGGCTATTATAAAAGTACACGTATGTTCGCTTTAAATTTAAATATGCCCATGGTAAGGTATTTAGAATGAAACTTATATTTCTATCTTTCTTGTGACATATAAAACTCTTACGTTTATTAAGGAATCTGTGTGAAATAGGCATGGTTCTGAGATGAATGCTGCGGTTTTCGAGCTCGACGCGCGGCAATGGACGCCTTAAACATCCAGTGGGTGTTATTGGACCCTATACCCATTTTATTTGTGGTTGGAGCCCCATACCCATTCTATGGGTGGTTGGAGCCCCATACCCATCCTGTGGGTTGTAGTGGACGCCATACTCATCCTGTGGGTGGTATTGGACCCCATACCCTTCCTGTGGGTGGATGTGATCCCCATACTCATCCTGTGGGTGGATGTGACCCTCATACCCATCCTGTGGGTGGTATTGGACCCCTTTCCCACCTAACAGGCGGTAGGTGACAATATACCCATCCTAGCTATAGTTGGTATAGTAGACACAATACCGTCCTGTTTGCAGTAGTTTACCCCGTAGACATTCAAATGTAACATCGTTTTCTGTTAGCGTTCCTACAAAACATTCTTTAAAGATTTTTAAAGCCAAACTATGGTATATAATATTGATTGGTGAAGCACTGTTATTCTATGTAATAATTTATAGTGCTTATTATAATTTACTAAGAACAACTAATATTTCTCAAAACAAAACTACGAGCCTTCAGTAGGATATAGCTGATCTGTAATATTATAAGAGCATGGACAACAGTAGGTAAATTTCACAACCCATGTGGGACCTGAAAACTACAATTTTCCTTATAATTGAACCAATCACGAATATTCTGCTATCTATGTTGACGGACGGGTACTGTGACACGTAAATTGGTACGTGAGGAAGAGTTTGGGCCTTGGTAAAAAAAGTAACTGGGAATATATCACATATTTACTAATTCATATTCAACATATTGACTTTAAGCATTAAGTCATATATGTGCTGTCTTGTGTGAGAACGGGTTG